>CM038723.1:32924580-32952080 GCA_021613375.1 Megaleporinus macrocephalus
ACACTTCGTAGTGCACTACTTTGGCCATTTTTTTGTGCATCCGGGATCTCAGCGGTTAAATTCGTGCCGGCTACATCTCAAATCCAAACAGTGGATGTGTCACAAACCGTGCGCTGTTACATAAGTAGTGCACTTCGCCATTTTTGGTGCATCCGGGATCTCAGCGGTTAAATTGGTGACGGCTGTGTCTCAAATCGACCTGTAGTTGTTCAACACAATGCGTTTAAGCTGCAAGTTCACAGCAAAAAAATATTCTAAAAAATGAAGTATTTATATATTTTTAGTACTTTCTATCTCCTTTCGCATCTGAAAATAATACACATTATTTTTTAGAGCATTTTTTATTTCCAAAAGATTTTTATTGGCCCTTTACCCAATACATTTAATCCAACCAACCAAGAACCTCTGAAGAAGCTGATAAGATGGAGCAGTTGTGGTGCACTGCCGGTGGTACAAGATTTCAAAAGAAGGTAGATCTCCAGGACCAGGGTGGGTGACCACTGCTCAGCACCACCTGCCAAGAAAGCCTATATATATATATATATATATATATATATATATATATATATATATATATATATATATATATATATATATATATAATACCCCATCCCTGTAGTGGGTGCAGCTTTTCAAAACTACCTCCCACCGTCAAAATACATCTTCAGATAGAGTTTACCCCAGAGGCAGGAATCACAGAAGGCACCATGATACGATATTATTGCAACTTCAAACATATTGTGATATGCTGAGTATTTGTCTGACTGCATTGTGCTGAGTGTAAAGTTTGGTGGAGGGGGAATGATGGTGTGGGATTGATTTTCAGAAGTTGAACTCAGCCCCTTAGTTCCAGTCAAAGGGACTCTTAATGCTTCAGCACAGCAAGAGATTCTGGACAATTTCATGCTCTCTCAAGAGTTTTATTGTCATGTGTACAGCAGAACAGACAGTTACACTGTACAATGAAATTCTTACTTTGCTGCTCCTCCATTCACCAATAGATAAGATAACAAATAAAAGAAATAAAAAATATATATACAAAATATACAAGGTATAACAATATAAGTTGAAGTAGATAAAAATATTTTTATAGTTAAAGAATAAAAAATAAAAGTTATGTGTGCTTTTATGTGCAAGTATGAAGAGCAGCAGCCATAAAGTGCAAGTTGCAAGTAACGAATGTAAACAATAATGTTTTGTGCGAGTAGTGAATGTAAACAGTATTCTGACAGTACAGTGAGTGTAAGGTGCAGTTTAAATCAGACCAGTTAAAACCAGTTCAGATAGGAGAGGTTGGAGAGGTAGTGCGTGAGGTGTTCACAAGCCTGATGGCCTGTGAGTAGAAACTGTTTGTCAGTCTTGTGGTCCTGGACTTCAGACTCCTGTAACGTCTGCCTGAAGGTAAACGTGTGAAGAGTGTGTGCTGGGGGTGTGTACTGTCCCTGATTATGTTGTGGGCCCTCCTGGTGACCCTGGTGTGGTAGATGTTCTGTAGTGAGGGGAAGGCTGCTCCTGAGATGGACTGTGCAGTTTTGATCACAACTCACAGTCAACTGTGAAAAGTCAAAAGTTGTGTGAGTTGATCACAACTCACACAACTCAACTCTGTGTTTGGGACGGTCCCTTCCTGTTCCAACATGACTGACCACCAGTGCACAAAGCAGCTCCATAAAGACATGGAGGAGCGAGTTTGGTGTGGAAGAACTTGACTGGCCTGCACAGAGTCCTGACCTCAACCTGTTAGAACACCTTTGGGAAGAATTAGAGCGGAGACTGTGAGCTAGACCTTCTCGTCCTCACTGTCTGACCTCACTAATGCACTTCTGGAAGAACGATCAAACATTCCCATAAACACTTTCCTAAACCGTGTGGAGAGCCTTCCCAGAAGAGCTGAAGCTGTTATAGCTGCAAAGGTTGGGCCGACATCATATTAAACCCTATGGATTAGTATCTCCTCCTTAAACTGGATAGGATGCATGTAGGGCATGTTGCTTAACTTAACTATTATAATAACCTTGAAAAGCATTTGTTGCCGTGCCATCTTTATTTAGAACGATCCTCAGAAACACAGGCGTACGTTTCCATATAACATACAAACAGTGCAAATTCTAATAATCAAAAAGTGCCAAGATGCTGATTTCACCATGTTCTCTTTATTTTACAAACATAACACCATGAATTGATGATGGTGAAAGAATAATTATGGTTCATAAGGCATGATCACTTAAAAGAACAGAGCTGCTGTGGCCCATCCAGTGATAAAGAGCATCATTATATCGTTACCCCATATGTAGCTGAGAGGTAGCCTAAAGACTCACACGTGTTAAAGAAAATAAATAAGGAGGCAGTGATTTCAAACATCAACACAAACGTTCAGATACTCACAAAATACTTCATCTCGGTGGAATGTCTGTATTATTCAGCACACAACACTTAATTAGACAACATCATGCTGCTTCTCATATGTTACACCATTTACAACAGACTCATGCTGTTCAGTGATTCACTATTGGCTTCACTAGAAATGGGAATTATTGGAAATGTGCAAAGAACATCGACTCATTTACACGTTTAGGTTTAAACATAATTGCACTACAAATGAACATTTGGCGTAAACCGAATTCGACCAGACAGGTGGCTAGTAAAGCTGACCTGAGTTATGAGTTATGAATGCTGGAAACTGCTTTCAATATTTTTTTTATTAAAAACTAAATAAGAGAATTCATTGAAGTGGGTCACATCTGCGTCCATGCTACACCTAATCAGACGTATAAGATTAGACGTAGACGCTGATATTAAGAAGTCTATGAATATAAACATATCGTCGCTATCCAAATAAACTTTACAGGAGAGGCTGAAACATTCTTTACTTTCTATGGAAGTCAATGGAACCAGAATTCTTTCCAAGTTATTTTGGAGCATTTCTATTGGTCAATTAAAACCAGAGGTGGTAAGTAACAAAATACATGTACTTTGTTACTGTACTTAAGTACTTTTTTTTGGTATCTGTCCTAATACCTTTTACTTTCACTCACTACATTTTGTTACTTTAGTTTCTACGATCTTTTATCTTCTTATTTATGTAATATTTAATCAGGCAATTGTATTCAGGGTCCCAGTGAAGCGCAAATCATAATCCTACTGGAGGTGAAGTGGGGTGGGTTGTGATTGGCTACTTTGACAGCTTTCAGGCCTCAGCAGTGACACTTACTGAAACAAACAAACAAACAAACAAATGAACAAACAAGACACCTCTTGGCGAATGAGATGCCTATTGTGTCTCCCAAAGAAGCAAGAGCTCAGATAGCCTGTTAAAGAAATTTGAGTTTCTCAAGAGAATTATTTTTAAAGAAATACTTTTACTTTTATACTTTAAGGACATGTGGGAGCATGTACTTTTATACTTTTACTTGTGTAAAAAAATTTAGTCATACTTCAACTTTTATTTGAGTATTTAGTTACTAGATTACTAGTACTTTTACTTAAGTAAGGAACTCATGTACTTCTACCACCTCTGATTAAAACCATGATATTTTCCCACAATGTAAACAAAAGTTAATTTTTTATTTAATAATTCCGAAAAATAAAAATCACCGAAGACGGATATACTCTTTTCTTTGGACAGTGACGATACGTAAACATGGTCCAATAGACTTTCAAAAAATCTAGTTAGATGCGAGTTTTAGATTTAGTTGAAAAAAACTGATTGGATTGCATTGAACGTGTCCAGTACTGTTCAAAAGTCAGAGACCCCCCTTCATTTCTTTAACAGCAGTTTCAACTGGACACCAAGTACATGAAGGCGACTCTCTGTCTTTTCCACAGTGCTGCAGATATATACAAAAATCCTCATGGGACCACCTGTGCAGATGCACCCTGAGAGGCCTAGCCAAACGAAGCTTTGGCTCCAGTGGTCAGCGGCGGAGCCAGATCCAGGTGTTGACCAGCCAGAACGCCACAGTGAGGGAGTACATGACCATCTCCCGCTTGGCTCTCTCTTTATTCTCCTGCTCCAGCAGCTGAAGCCTTCGGTTCAGCTTTATGATCTGTTTGGTTTGAATCAGAAAAAGAAGAGATGAAGATTCAGTTCTGAGAGATATGATTCAGTTCCAATGAATCTGATTATACAGAAGATAGAAGATTGGTATGAGATTGGACGAGCTTTGTAGAAATCCTATTAAACTGAATTAGAAACTATGAAGAGTGTAGAAAATGGTGCTTGGAGAGGGAATCAATTCAGGAAATCTGATCAGAAATGCTTTCACATAGTGGTATTTGATTATAGAGTGGCATTTCAGGAGTGATTCAGTTCATCTGAATCAGATTATAGAATGGTGTTGTGAGAGTGATTCAATTTAGAAAAATCTGATCAGAGTATAGTGTAAATAATTCAATACAGACAAATCGAATTGCAGACTGGTGTTTCAGGAGTGATTCAATTGAAATGAATCTGTTTGTTATCTCATTACAGACCAGCATTTGAGGAGTGATTCTTTCAGATCAGATAAATCTCATTAAGGAATCAAATTTCAAAAGTGATTCAATTTAGACAAAGTTGATTACAGAGTGGCATTTCAGGAGTGATTCGGTTCTTCTGAATCAGATTACAGAATGCTGTTAGGAGAGGGATTCAATTCAGAAAAATCTGATCAGAGTATAGTGTTTGGTGAATGATTCAACACCGATAAATCAGATTACAGACTGTTGTTTCAGGAGGGAGTCAATGCAAATGATTCTGTTTGTAGAGTCGGATTTCAGGTGTGATTCAGTTCAGATAAATCTGATTAAGGAGATAAGTTTTAGAAATGCTTTCACAAAGTGGTGTTGGGAGAGTGATTCAATTCATATGAATCTAATTGTAGAGTGTTTTTTCAGGACTAATTCACTTCAGATGAATCTCATTACAGACTAACATTTGAGGAGTGATTCATTCAGATCAGAAGAATCTCATTAAGTATTAAATTTTAAAAGTGATTCAATTTAGACAAAGTTGATTACAGAGTGGCATTTCAGGAGTGACTCAGTTCATCTAAATCAGATTACAGGATGGTGTTGGGAGAGTGATTCAATTTAAAAATATCTGATCAGAGTATAGTGTTTCAGGAGTGATTCAATACAGAAAAATCAGATTACAGACTGGTGTTTCAGGAGGGAGTCAATGCAAATGAGTCTGTTTGTAGAGTCTGACTTCAGGTGTGATTCAGTTCAGATAAATCTGATTAAGGAGTTAAGTTTCAGAGTGTTTCAATGCAAATGAATCTGTTTGTAGAGTGGTGTTTCTGGACCGATTCACTTCAGGTGAATCTTATTACAGACCAGCATTTGAGGACTGATTCATTCAGATCAGATAAATCTCATTAAGGAATGACATTGCAGAAGTGATTCAGTTCATCTGAATCAGATAACAGAATAGTGTTGAGGGAGGGATTCAATTCAGAAAAATCGAATCAGAGAACAATTAAGTATAGATGAATCAGACTACAGGCTGGTGTTTTAAGAGTGATTCAATTGAAATGAATCTAACTAGAGAGTGTTGTTTTAGGAGTGATTCACTTATGCTGAATCTAACTAAGAACTAGAGGTTTAGGAATGATTCAGTTCAATGTATCAATCTAATTACATTTCTGTGTTTCAGGAGTGATTCAATTGAAATGAATCTAACTAGAGAGTGTTGTTTTAGGAGTGATTCACTTATGCTGAATCTAACTAAGAACTAGAGGTTTAGGAATGATTCAGTTCAATGTATCAATCTAATTACAGTTCAGTGTTTTAAGAGTGATTCAATTGAAATGAATCTAACTAGAGAGTGTTGTTTTAGGAGTGATTCACTTATGCTGAATCGAACTAAGAACTAGAGGTTTAGGAATGATTCAGTTCAATGTATCAATCTAATTACAGTTCAGTGTTTCAGGAGTGATTCAATTGAAATGAATCTAACTAGAGAGTGTTGTTTTAGGAGTGATTCACTTATGCTGAATCAAACTAAGAACTAGAGGTTTAGGAATGATTCAGTTCAATGTATCAATCTAATTACAGCTCAGTGTTTTAGGAGTGATTCAATTGAAATGAATCTAACTAGAGAGTGTTGTTTTAGGAGTGATTCACTTATGCTAAATCAAACTAAGAACTAGAGGTTTAGGAATGATTCACTTCAATGTATCAATCTAATTACAGTTCAGTGTTTTAGGAGTGATTCAATTGAAATGAATCTAACTAGAGAGTGTTGTTTTAGGAGTGATTCACTTATGCTGAATCAAACTAAGAACTAGAGGTTTAGGAATGATTCACTTCAATGTATCAATCTAATTACAGTTCAGTTTTTCAGGAGTGATTTAATTGAAATTAATCTAACTAGAGAGTGTTGTTTTAGGAGTGAATCACTTATGCTGAATCAAACTAAGAACTAGAAGTTTAGGAATGATTCACTTCAATGTATCAATCTAATTACAGTTCAGTGTTTCAGGAGTGATTCAATTGAAATGAATCTAACTAGATAGTGTTGTTTTAGGAGTGATTCACTTATGCTGAATCAAACTAAGAACTAGAGGTTTAGGAATGATTCAGTTCAATGTATCAATCTAATTACAGTTCAGTGTTTCAGGAGTGATTCAATTGAAATTAATCTAACTAGAGAGTGTTGTTTTAGGAGTGATTCACTTAAGCTGAATCGAACTAAGAACTAGAGGTTTAGGAATGATTCACTTCAATGTATCAATCTAATTACAGTTCAGTGTTTTAGGAGTGATTCAATTGAAATGAATCTAACTAGAGAGTGTTGTTTTAGGAGTGATTCACTTATGCTGAATCAAACTAAGAACTAGAGGTTTAGGAATGATTCACTTCAATGTATCAATCTAATTACAGTTCAGTGTTTCAGGAGTGATTTAATTGAAATGAATCTAACTAGAGAGTGTTGTTTTAGGAGTGATTCACTTATGCTGAATCGAACTAAGAACTAGAGGTTTAGGAATGATTCAGTTCAATGTATCAATCTAATTACAGTTCAGTGTTTTATGAGTGATTCAATTGAAATGAATCTAACTAGAGAGTGTTGTTTTAGGAGTGATTCACTTATGCTGAATCAAACTAAGAACTAGAGGTTTAGGAATGATTCAGTTCAATGTATCAATCTAATTACAGTTCAGTGTTTCAGGAGTGATTCAATGCAGATAAATCTGATTAAGACGTGGCGATTCAGTACCTGTCGTCTCAGGGATGCGGCATCCACTAAAGAGGCATCATCTGGAGTGCTCTCTAGACTAGCGTCCAAGGTTGCAAGAGCAGTTCTGTCATGACACAAGCAGAACATCAGGGTACATTAAAGCATATACTGTGCAGCTATATAGACTATTATACTCTGTTTATCATTAATAAGTAAGTAAATTCTGTAGTGTGTTCAGTGTTTTATTAACTTTATGCATGCTGGATATGCTGGAGGGATATGACAGCCTTTGCAGAGCATTACTAAAAACTTTAAAGCAAGTTTGACCAGAAATCTGTCCCCTTCACCCCAAAAGCAGTCAATCAGTTTATATGGTTTAAATTTTTGAAGCCTGGAATTTTATCTGTGTGAAAAAAGAAAGTGTGATGAAGCATCACACACACAGAATATCACTTTAACTGCCTCTCAGTCTTCCCTGACAAGATGTATGTGCGATGATTCCATCACAGCAGGGCAGGCAAGCAGAAGTGCAATAGTCCCCACTCGCTGCTTAAATTAATTTCAGGCACTCTGCTTCCAACCTTCTCTGTTGCTCTAGGAAAAATCTGTCCTGTCTGCTGCAGCTCAGCCTTATTTACCCCCTCAGACGTAGAGCTCAACCTTCACTGGGTACCCTCTCTAAAAGCACTGCTCGTGCTGTACTCCAAGAAAAACACGTTTCTCCAAAATGGCAATTTTACAGGAGAGATCAAAAACCCACTTCACTTTCAATGTAAGTCAATGGAACCAGAATTCTTTCCATGCAATATTGGAGCATTTCTATTGGTCCATTCAACATGAAACTGTCACACGATGTGATTGGCAGCTGCTGCTTTCAAATGATTGTGAAAACTAAAATTCGACAAAAATAGAGATACATGTTTTTCTATGGGTGGTGATGATATCTTACAGCTGTTACCTGCTTTAATAGACTTAATCCAACCAATCAGCTAGAGCTGGGCGATATGGGAAAAAATCTTATCACAATAATTTTTTTCATATCAGTTGATATCGATATATATCACGATATAAATCAAATCACTATTTCCTTTTTACTTTAAGTGAGAGGTAATAATCTTTTTTATTGTATTTTAGAGAACATTACACAACTGTATTTCAAATAAATTAAACACACACACATTGTGTATATATATATATATATATATATATATATATATATATATATATATATATATATATATACACATTGTGTATATATATATATATATATATATATATATATATATATATATATATATATATATATATATATATATATATATATATATGGGGCAGTATTAGTATGAACAGTATTCACACACAGGCATCATGTTAATCAGGCTGTTGCTGGCCCTTTAAGTTCGAGCTGAGGTGAGTCGACTCTTTGTTGGCTCAGATGGGGAGTTGGGTTAGTGATTCTGTTTTTCAGTAGTTTCCTACTTGGGATTTTTGATTATAAAGTCAACTTTGTCTTAGCGTTCTCACTCGAACTCCTACAGTATACATATTTATCTTTATCCATCACGAAATTAAATCGATTAGCATAACGTGTGTCGATGCGTCGCTAAGGTGGCCGCGCCCACTGAAAGCATGGATTCATCCGGAACGCAAGCTGCAGTTACAAACAATCGCTCACATGCAAGTTGTGGGAGTGTTTTACACAGAAACACAACAGTAGAACTGACCCGAGCACTTGAAGCGTTAACATCCCGCAGCGCTTTGTCAACACAGCAGCAGGACAGCACCTGTTTACCTGTTTATCTTATCTTATAGATTATTTTAAGATTATTAACACGTGTATCATGTTTCTTTCAGTAGTAGTTTAACGTTTTCTGTTATTTTCTTTTATTTTATTCTCTCTGCTCGACTCTGACGCCTGCAGTAACCAGATTACTAGTACGTGGGTTAAGCTGCCGCTACGTCTACACTTTGTGCTGTGTACTTCAACCATACATGAAATGTCTGGAATTCTAGTTCAGCCACCTGATTGGTTTGAGGTGGCGCTATTCTTATTTTTATTGGCTGTTCGTACTGTCTCTAAAAACATGGACGGAACTTCTATCGACTTTGTCTCATAGTTCTATTGAGGAAACGCTATTTCGCGATAATTATCGTTATCGTTTTATCGGCCAGCCCTACAATCAGCTAATTATAACAACCTTTCTAAATGAAAGAGAGACTGAGAGACTGTATAATAATAGTTAACATATCTTCAGTAGGGCTGGTCTGAATTACTTGAATACTCATGTACAGCAATTGCTGAGTATGATGGAGATAATACTAGGCACTGAAATACCATGACATATCCAATCTTATATTAAATATTAAAATACTAAAATATTAAATATAATAAGCCAAATATATGTCTATCAGCCATAACATTCAAACCACCTCCTTGTATCTACACACATTGTCTATTTTATCAGCTCCACCGACCATATAGGAGCTACACCTACAGAATGTGGTTCATATGATTCACTGCATCCATTGTTGATCTCTTTTTACCCTGTTCTTTAAATGGTCAGGACTATAATATCAGGATATTATGTTTGGTGATACTGTATCGATTCTCAAAAACACAGTATCGATACACAGATTCCTGGCAGACAGTGAATGATTGTGTGTTGTGTTTAAACCTCTGACCACTAGATGGCAGTGTTGTAATCCATTTTCAGCTCCATTCCAAAATTAACAAGCAGCACAAGGGCGCAATGCTATTGTAAGCATTGACAAACCTGTTCATATAGTGGTGTGTTTTAATAGTAGGATTTGAAAAATCACAATATATCACTTTACTTGCAGTATCGCGATATATTTAATGGTGATCACTGTATCTATACGTATTGTATTGCCAGGTTCTTGCCAATACACAGCCCTATTATTATTAGCACTGGAGAGTTTTTTATTTTAATTTTTAGTACTAAAGGAAGTGAGGGGGTCAGCTGATCAGCAGGACAAGGGGCCCACCTGTGGTGACGGTCATCCAGCATGGTCAGGACCTGCTCGTAGGCTCGGCGCGTGCTGCACTGGATGTAGGAAAGGACGCCACTTGCAGTGTACAAGTTGTGGCAGTCCTCAGGGCTGATGAGGGGAGGACACGCGCGGATCGGAGCGCTTGGAGACGGACTCGCGCTGGCCAGCAGAAAGAAAAGAATGAATAATACATTCAAATGAATTAATAGCACTCCAAACATCTCTGAAAGACCTGGCTGTGATCTTAGGACAGCATATTCTTAACTACTGCTTATAATAACATTCTGTGAGGGAGTTTTTAGAGACGTCTGGTTACCATCACCACCACTGGGAACCATTCTGACTCACTCTATATGACTTTGTTTACATATAAACCATTATGTAAATTAAAATTTCCTCTTAAATAAAACTATAACAAACTATGCGGAGGCTTTCAAGCTAAACTAGGAAGACCCTGGTCATCTCATTAACTGATATGTGAGCATGTGCTTGTACTTACCCTTCATATTTGCTTATTTGGCCATTGTGACGGACAGCTGCGTTGGCGCTGACGCTGCGATCGCGCCTGGGTCTAGCGTGAGAATGGACCTTTGTAGACAGACAGGGCAAAGATCACAAATGTTTGAGTTCCTTGGGAAACACTTACTCACCTAAGCCACTCGATTCTCTTAAAGCACTTGTAGTATGATGACAGCATTTAGTGTGACGAAGAAACATGCCACAGAACGCGCTCTGATTGGTTTAGAGCAGGGCTGTCCAAAGTCTAGCCTGCAGGCCATAGTTGGACACCATGGACATTTGATTTGGCCTATCAGAAAATTTGCCAGCCCTGCCTCAACCAATGAGAAAACACATTCTAAATAATAAAGCGTTTAGTGTAGAGATGGAAGGATCGATCAGCTATGTATTGGTATCGGCCGATTTTTAATCAAAATATGTTATCGGTGATCGGCTAATATGTCTCCAATTTAGCCAATTCCGAGAGCCGATCGATGGCGTTTAACAAATGAGCCTAATTTCTGTATTGTAGCGTTTCATCCGGGAAGAGGAGCCCTCTGGCCAGCTCACTGCAATTCCTATCTGAACCACTAGGTGGAAATACATACCCTTTCCTTTTTTCCACAGACTGACTAAAGCAGCAGCCCAGCGAGAACAGGTTACGGCGTTCACCACACGTGCTGATTGAAAACATGTCTTCCGTCAGGCAGTGTTTACCATATGTGACACAAACTCATCCAGTACATTCTGTAACATCTGTAAAATCAGCGTGTCTTGCGGGGGAACCGAAGACATTTAACATTATTAATCTGATACAGCACTTCAGAGACACCACACAGCTGAATACAGTAAGTGTCAGTAAACAGCAGAGCTAGCACGCACAGCTAGCACAAAACAAATAACCCAGAACACCTACAGACCAGATCTGACCGGTACAAACAGAACAGCAGCAGCAACAGCTAGACAGCTAAAGGACTCACAGACAGAGTGAGTGAGTTTATAGTTCTAGATAACCATGTTTCCATCATGTTTCATGACTTGCTTGCGCTAATATTTGCATGCAGCCTGCCGTGGCATATAGCCCCGCCCTCGATCGGTATCGGCTATCGGCCAATCGCGCTGAAAGGTGATCGGTAATCAGAATTGGCCTCAAAAACGCTGATCAAAATGTAAACTAAGGAATTACAGAAATTGGTTGATTCTGACTCACAAATTCACAATAAAATTAAATAGAATTTTTAAACTATTGTGTTTGCACACTGAGGAATTTGATATTTAAGGTATAGGGGCAGTCGTTAAGGAACCAGGCTTGTAACCTGAAGGTGGCTGGTTTGAGCCCATGAACCAACAGGACAGGACTGAAGTGCCCTTGAGCAAGGCACCTAACCCCCGACCGCTCCCCAGGCGCTAGGGGAAGTGTGTCTGTTCACTAGTGTGTGTGTATACGTGAGTGTTTCACTGCACAGAGGAGTTAAAAAAGATTGTTTATTTCCCTCTTGGATCAACAGACAGACTGTCTGTCTGTCTGTCTGACTGTCTGACTGTCTGTCTGACTGTCTGTCTGACTTTCTGTCTGACTTTCTGTCTGACTTTCTGTCTGACTGTCTGGCTGTCTGACTGACAGACTGTGTGTCTGTCTGACTGACTGACTGACTGACTGACTGTCTGACTGACTGTCTGTCTGTCTGTATGTCTGACTGACTGTCGGACTGAATGTCTGACTGACTGTCTGTCTGTCTGTCTGTCTGAATGTCTGTCTAACTGTCTGAATGTTTGACTGACTGTCCAACTGACTGTCTGACTGTCTGACTGACTGACTGACTGACTGACTGTCTGACTGTCTGACTGACTGTCTGTCTGACTGACTGTCGGACTGAATGTCTGACTGACTGTCTGTCTGTCTGTCTGACTGTCTGTCTAACTCTCTGAATGTTTGACTGACTGTCCAACTGACTGTCTGACTGACTGTGTGACTGTCTGACTGACTGTGTGACTGTCTGTCTGAATGTTTGGCTGACTGTCGAATTGACTGTCTGACTGACTGTGTGACTGTCTGACTGACTGTGCGCCTGTCTGTCTGTCTGTCTGTCTGTCTGAATGTTTGATTGACTGTCTGACTGACTGTATGTCTGACTGTCTGTATGTCTGGCTGTCTATCTGACTGACTGTCTGATTGACTGTCTGAATGTCTGTCTGAATGTCTGTCTGTCTGACTGACTGTCTGTCTGTATGTCTGACTGTCTGTCTGTCTGACTGTCTGTCTGACTGACTGTCTGTCTGTCTGTCTGTCTGTCTGTCAAAGACTTACAGTAATTTAAGAGCTGAATGTTTTTAGCCATGTGGTGTGACTGATTTGATTCAGACGAGTTTGCATATGTACACTGAAGGGTTAATGAGCCTCCAGCAGACAAGAGCAGACTTGACCCAAAGCCTCAAACACGTTCATAATTCTTTGTTTCACTACCTCCTCTTTCAGCTGAGCTGGTGGTCCCGTTGGCTGTTCTGGCTCCAGGAAATCCAGGGGCTGGTCCTTGAGGGTGAGGATCCGTGGGGGGGCCTTCAGCTCCACAGACTCCATAGGGGTGGCCTGAATGAGGTCCAGATCTCTGGGTCTGCTGTCATTCCCATCCCCTTAAGAGACCAATGAGGAAAAGATACTGATCAGGCCACAGCAAAGCAAGAAAGCAAGTACACACATGGTACGTACTGAACGAGCTAGCTTAAGTTCTTAAGTTCTAAATTAAAAAGTGAGGTTTGTTCTGATGAACTTGATCAACATCTTGAGATTTGGTTCTAAACGACATCAAGTTGTGACTTGAGATGAAACTACCTGCCACTACAATCCTCTCGGGAACGTGCATCATAGTGCTGTGAGACGGATCCAGCAGAGCCCCGGGATGTTCCTCTGAGGAGCCGGGTCCGATTTTCAGCCTTTCAGGGATTCTCATCTGCTGGCTGATGCCCTCCGTGTACTCCAGCTCATACTGGATGCGGCTTATCTCGGCCATGTCGACCTCGCTCATGTTCCCTACAGCTGTGATGTAAACATCAGAAACAGATGCATTAGCAGCACAACTACAGGACGACATGCCTGAACAGATTACAACTGACTTACAACCAGCCTTCTAAGTGTAGGCTGACTAAACTTGTAAAGTTTCCAAGCAGTAATGTTAACAAGCTGGCTTTCTTCTGCGTTCACAAGCTATATAAATAATAAACAAGAACATTTCTGCCCATGTGATGGTTCCTGGAGGTCAGGAGCACTAGCCTGTCAGCATGTGTCTCACCTACAGTTGTTCTTTTGGGTTTAGCTCACCAGATTGCTACCCCTGTGGGGGTTCCTGGGGGGTAAAGGGTGAACCACATCATGGACATAAACCAGAGCTATGTCTAGCTATTCCCTCAGGTTTAGCTCACCGGTTTCAGCCTGTGTGATGGTTTCTGAATGCTTGTTTGATGAGCTCTATTTACCATATAGTTACATCATAACCATGCCAAAGTCACTGCAGTGCTGAGAGTGATCTGCCTCCCTAATAGTACCTGCTCTGTAGTGGTCCAGTGGGGGTCCTAAACACTGATAAAAAGGGTAACAGAAGAACTACAGTCTGTAAGTGTAGAACTACTATATATATATATATATATATATATATATATATATATATATATATATATATATATATATATATATATATATATATATATATTTCAAGGGCCTAAGCCAATGATGGGGTCTGACCATAGCTGTCCTTTCAGGACCTGGAAGTCAGTCACCAGAGAAACCAGAACAGAAGCATGGTATATGGTACAGCTCATCATCACAAGGGGTTTCTTTTCCTGGCCTTTAAACTCAAAACCCTTACTCTACTACTGTGGCATCACTTCAGGGTGCAAAAAGGACGTAGGGATGGCTATATCTTTCTTTTTTAGACCTTTAAAGCTACTAATGCAGAGTTTAAGCCATAGAACACATCAGTTTAATGTTGAATATAAGTGCATAGCTGGATCTGGATCTAAGGAGTCAGTAGTGCTTGTGCAGATTGTATGTATATATATATATATATATATATATATATATATATATATATATATATATATATATATTCAAGCTTACCATATGACCTTTTATAGAGCCGTGGGTTGTTTATAGCACCTGCTAGCTGTCAGAACGTTAGCTGGCTAACTAGCTAGGCTAGCTAATAGTTATAATAATAATAATAATACTCATGATGGTGCTAACCACTACTCTGGAATGCTAACCACAGCGAATTAAAACATATTTTCTTCCAACACATCTAAATGTCAGGTTTAATACCAGACCCTGGGCTCTGTAGTCAAGCCTAAATATCCTATACGTACCTTTTTCATTCGCCAGTGTTGTCTGTCAGTCCGCCTCTCGTTTCGCTTTCACATGTCGAAGTTCACAGTCCGGTTTGAGTAGCACAAAAACCGGATACACTAGTCAGACGAAGCCTCGTACTATACGTGTTTGTCTTGAACTACAAACCTTTTAATTTAAGACCTAAGCATTAAACCGCTCGTACTGCCTCGTCTATCTATCCGCTGCAGGTTCACCCATGAAATGGGCCTCGGCGCCGCTCCAATCTGCCCACTTGTGTCCTAACTAGGGCGCCTTGCTGCTGTGCTCCAAATCCCTGCCCAGCTTTGCTTAAAAAAAATATATGTAAGTGTTTATAAATCTGTGAAATATACCTGTGATATAACTACTAACATTGGCCTGTATGCGATTTTAACTTATAATAAATAAAACGTGACTGTATCAAGCATATAGCTTCCCCTTTAAGACACATGCACCGAGTTTCTAGGGCAGCTCAGTTCCCGTAGTGTAGTGGTTATCACGTTCGCCTAACACGCGAAAGGTCCTCGGTTCGAAACCGGGCGGGAACAAGCCTTTTCTTTTAACTGTTTTGCTTTCAGAATTAAGTGAAATAGTCAAGTAGCCTCAGTTTTCATTCCTAAATATAAACTGGACACTTTTAAAAAGTGTTTTTTAACAGAACCACATCACACTATAGTTCACTGAGCACAGATCCACCACGGTGTGGCTACAATCCAGAACCATAGTGAAGGTTAAGGTTTCAGATGCTGTCACAAAGCAGTCTTACAGAAAAATCCAGGTCCAAGCCCCACCCCAATGAACAAACCAGATCAACAGGAAGAAACCTTGACGGGACCCTGACTCAAAAAAGGGGAACCCATCCTCTTCTGGTCCACACCATTCAGCAAAACAAGTATGATCTATTCTTAATTAAGAATAAGATTTCTTACTTTGTGCGTAAATGAATGTGGAGGCAGAAAGGAGGAGAAGAAAGCATTTCAGAAGCTCCTCTGAGCCCACGCAGTGGTCTCAACTACTGTTTTCACTGCAGTGTCAACTAAGGGGCCTTGAAGATCACGCCATTCAATGTTGGTTTGGTCCAGGTGGTACATACAGATATAGATACAGCTAACTAGATAGATAGATACTTTAATGATCTTAGATGGGACCTCAAGGCATCCAGTAGCTATTCCACAAGTGCACAAGGTAAGACAAAACAGGTTACAACAAAAAAAACTAATAAAGATATAATATAAAATAAATAGAATATAGTATATACAAAATATAAACATAAAAAGTGTCACAGTGTGTATGTGAGAGTGGTGACAGTAGTGCATTTAACCAGTGTAGACAGTGTAGACCACTTTGGTGGTGCTAACATGCAGTTCTGCAGTCAGCAGTGCAAATATACAATAAAAACCAGCAGCATTGTTTATATGTATAGACTGTATACTTGATGTATAATATTCTCGTAAGACTTGGTAATTCATTTTTGGAGGGGACATGAGTCTCCAAAAGATATTTCAAAAACTAAATAAGAGATAAAACCTGTTGTGTCATGTAGAGGACATCCTGGCCGGTGATGTATCATGTGTTGGGTTGAGTCATTCACAACAGAAGTTCTGCCTTTTTATAAATGGCTGCCTCTCAGTAACCACATTTTATGGGAGCAAGAGAGATAAGCTATCAAATAATATCAAGTCAAGTCAAGTTTGTTTCTATAGCGCTTTTTACAACGATGTTGTCTCAAAGCAGCTTTACAGAGTTTTGAAAACAGACAGTTATAACATATATCCCCCAGTGAGCAAGCCAGAGGCAACAGTGGCAAGAACACCTCCCTCAGACTGGAGGAAGAAACCTTGGGAGGAACCAGACTCACAATGGGAGACCCATCCTCCTCTGGTCAAACAGTATTTACAGTTTAAACTAAATACCAAAGAAAGGAGCCTCTGTTTGAAATCTGGATAGCAAAGCTTTAGAAGCTGCACAGGTAGAGGCAGTGTATGACTGAGGCAGTCTCTGACTGAGGCAGTCTCTGACTGAGGCAGTCTCTGACTGTGGCAGTCTCTGACTGAGTCTTTATGTAAAGTGGGCGTGAGCTGAAACAGTCCCATCCTATCTCAGTGCTGGTACATCTGGATGGCACAGTGATGTAACTAAGGGTGTAGCAGTAAATGGACAGGTGAACTGGCTGGTGATTGGTTGGGAGGAGGCCCTGATGTTCAGTCCTCCAACAGCGTTCAACAGACAGGAGGACAGTCATTACCTCAGGAAGAGTAAAGAGAGAGAGTTAGTTGGGCTCAGGAGTTTGACTGTAGAGAAAATGAATATTCAGAATTTTAGAGTGAGGCTAGCGACTCTGGCAGATCTAACTATAACAGCCTAAACTAAAAGGAGAGAACCAGAAGGTATGAATACCTGTAATATGAATTTATTATGTTTCTAAAGCCTAGAATTGATATATTTTAGGTATAAAACTGTTGTAGCTAGTTCTCAAAGCACTTTTTATTGATATACACAAATGTTTAACTACCTAACAGCGTACTTTGTTTTTGATGTCCTTCGTAGTCGACATTGGGAATCTGGTTTTATATTAAATTAATGGTTTCACAGATGACAGGAATTTGACTGAGGCAGACATCATTTTGCAACATGTAAGCTCTGTAAACATGTACATTCATTACTAATTTATTTTTAATTAATTACTAATTTAATTTATTTCTAATTTATTAGAAAATGTTACATAATTGTACATTTAAAAATAGAACCTTAAAATGAAATGGACTATAAGAGAAATTGGGTACTGCGTGTGCAAAGTGTGAAACTTTGGCTCCAGGTTTGGAGTGATTAACACAGGTTTAGCAAGTGTGCCTAAAAACTGTTCAAAACTGGATTTATTTTTATTTTAATCAAAGTAATGGTAACCTTTGGAATGGTTTTATTATTTTTTCCTGTTTATGTTCATATATAGTGCATTTAAATAGAAGGATTTTTTGGTCTGATGCAGAACAGAAAACAAGAAATATATGTCATAAACAATGTCCTGATGTCCACTATAAAGGACATTCCATAAAAAATAATTTTAAATCTTTTTTTTTTTTTTTTTTTAAATACCACAGTGACATGTTTTTTTCACCTAGTAGACTTATTTTATGTTGAAATAGGCATAGTATAATAATAACAACTACAGCATAGTCATTAATATATATAGTTAACAATACAGTTATATATAACATACACTTATACAGATAAATCTGTGAAATAAATAGATCATATGATACAGTCTGATACCTGGTGACTGATATAGGGGTCTGGAGTATAACAGTGTCAGTGTATATAATATATTTCTCTGGATTTTCTGAATCTTTTTATAATATTATCTAGGATGGATGATGTTAATCTCCAAGTTATTCACTATTTCATGCTAAGAAACTCCCATGTGTTGTTGTACTATATGCTGTCAAGTCCTTCACAGTGTTGGGACAACACTGCCAATCATGTTTCTGACGTGTTGACCTGTTAATTAATTTTTTTTAATTCACATTTTGGACAGCGTCCCAACTTAATTGAAAATGCGGCTGTAAACAGAAATAATTATTACTAACTGACCATCAAAGCATCCTTTTGAAGATACAGTAATTTAACTGTAGGCCTGCTATCTGTTCAGCCAGCAGATGGCGCAAGCTCACTACTGGACACTCCACATAGACAGATGTGCAAGTGCAGTGCTGTGATGCTGTTAGGGAATTCCTCTGGTAGGACATAAACTATAGTGACCTAAAATCCAGATTCTGGTCCAATAGCTTTTGAGGTTCTGGTACATACGTTTGCTGAACAAGGCGGTGAGGTTCTCGGGGGTTATCCAGGTCATCATGTACTAATCAGACACGAAGCTCCCTTTTGTTTGTCACTGCGATGTCTTTCCAGTCACTCTGCCATTAACTATTCATAGCAACATCACACATGAAGAGCTTTCCTCCAACAAGGTCACAGGCTCGAACAACATGGCATTCCTGGAAGGCATCTTCACCCTCACGGGTTGTCACGTAGTGTTATCTCTGCAATCACTCTGCATCACGTCGATCAGGGACTGAACAGTGCTCTGCTAAAACCTTAGAGGCCTGTCCAGTACACACACATTACCCACCTGACCAGTCTGACCTCACTCAGTGTTGCTTTAAGTGGAGCAGCCAGACATCCTGAAATCTGATTTAAGGGCCCATGTCACTGAAAACTGGGTCTGAGTCTGATGTAGCTTAAAAACAATGTTATTTTAAAGCATACCTGTCAGACCTCAGTCCATATATAACAACTAAGCTGCAAAAAATATATATTCCTTTTTTTTTTTTTGCTTTTGTGATGTCATAAAAACTTTAGCATTGACATATCAGCCCAGGAAAACGTAGGATATGGGGCATTTAATGCATGTCTAGTCACCAGCAAAACCAGCATATGCTTTACTATGGATGCTGCAGTGCAGGTTGAATCGTCAGTGCTGAGTGACTAGCTAAACTAGGCCACTAGGCCAGCACTATATCAGCTTAAACCAGCACCAGAACAGCACTAAACCAACTTCAACAGCCCTCTATCATCTTAATACAATATTAAACCAGTCAAAACCAGCACTACACTAGCACTTTACCAGCTTTATACCAGCTTAGACCAGCACTATATCAGCTTAAACCAGTACCAGAACAGCACTAAACCAACTTCAAAAGCCCTCTATCATCTTAAAACAGTATTAAACCAGTCAAAACCAGCACTACACTAGCACTTTACCAGCTTTGTACCAGCTTAGACCAGCACTATATCAGCTTAAACCAGCACCAGAACAGCACTAAACCAACTTCAACAGCCCTCTATCATCTTAAAACAGTATTAAACCAGTCAAAACCAGCAATACACTAGCACTTTATCAGCTTTGTACCAGCTTAGACCAGCACTATATCAGCTTAAACCAGCACCAGAACAGCACTAAACCAACTTCAACAGCCCTCTATCATCTTAAAACAGTATTAAACCAGTCAAAACCAGCACTACACAAGCACATTACCAGCTTTATACCAGCTTAGACCAGCACTATATCAGCTTAAACCAGCACCAGAACAGCACTAAACCAACTTCAACAGCCCTCTATCATCTTAAAACAGTATTAAACCAGTCAAAACCAGCACTACACTAGCACTTTACCAGCTTTATACCAGCTTAGACCAGCACTATACCAGCTTAGACCAGCACCAGAACAGCACTAAACCAACTTCAAAAGCCCTCTTTCGTCTTAAAACAGTATTAAACCAGACAAAACCAGCAATACACTAGCACTTTACCAGCTTTATACCAGCTTAGACCAGCACTATATCAGCTTAGACCAGCACTATACTAGCTTAAACCAGCACCAGAACAGCACTAAACCAACTTCAAAAGCCCTCTTTCGTCTTAAAACAGTATTAAACCAGTCAAAACCAGCACTACACAAGCACTTTACCAGCTTTATACCAGCTTAGACCAGCACTATATCAGCTTAGACCAGCACTATACCAGCTTAAACCAGCACCAGAACAGCACTAAACCAACTTCAACAGCCCTCTATCATCTTAAAACAGTATTAAACCAGTCAAAACCAGCACTACACAAGCACATTACCAGCTTTATACCAGCTTAGACCAGCACTATATCAGCTTAAACCAGCACCAGAACAGCACTAAACCAACTTCAACAGCCCTCTATCATCTTAAAACAGTATTAAACCAGTCAAAACCAGCACTACACAAGCACTTTACCAGCTTTATACAAGCTTAGACCAGCACTATACCAGCTTAGACCAGCACTATACTAGCTTAAACCAGCACTGGCAGTAGACCAGCACTAAACCAGCAGAGGACCAGCTTAAACCAGCAGTAGGCCAGTTTAAACCAGCAAAAGACCTGCACCACAATAATAATTCCGAACTATACTATCTTAAACCAGCAGTAGCAGTAGACCAGCACTAAACCAGCAGTAGGCCAGCTTAAACCAGCAAAAGACCTACACTATAAAAATCTAAACCAGCAATAGACCTGCACTATATTAGTTAAAACCAATACTAGAAGTAAGCAAAATATCAGCACTATAAAAGTCTAAACCAGCAATAGACCCACACTTTACTGTTTTAAACAAATGCTAGCAGTAGACCAGCACTAAACCAGCACTGTCAGCTTAAACCAGCAAAAGACCAGCACTATGAAAGTCTAAACCAGCAATAATCCAACATTATACTAGCTTTAACCAACACTAGCAGTAGACCAGCACTAAACCAGCAAAAGACCAGCACTATAAAAGTCTAAACCAGCAATAGACCCACATAATACTAGCTTTAACCAACACTGGCAGTAGACCAGCACTAAACCAGCAGAAGAGCAGCTTAAACCAGCACTATGACAGTTTAAACCAGTACTATACCTGCTTAAACCAGCATAATACCAGCTTAAACCAGTACTATACCTGCTTAAACCAGCAATAAAATAACACTATAAAAGCTTAAATCAGCAGTAGACAAGGAGTAAACCAGCTCAAACCAACATCGGAGCAGCACTAGACCAGATTAAACCAGAACTAGACCAGGTTTAACCAGCACGATGCCATTTTAAACCAGCATGGAACGCCTGCTGGTCTGTGCTGTTTTTGTCAGCAGTTGAATTGGCTATAACTCTAGCTAACTGACTTCAGCCACCATTCGAAATGGTTTCTTTCCTTTACATACCATATTTACTCAGTGTAGCGCTCCAGTTCTGGTCTTCAGACTGAGGGTTTTTCTTTAAATGGCTACTTTTTTATTAAACCTGACAGGGCTTTGAGGTTTTACAGTGAAATGTGTGCCATTAACAAACTAATATTGTTGACCCACCCATATATAGTCGCCGTCCAATGAACACGTGTTACACTGTATGGCAATATTATTATGAATGGACGAATAGAAGTGCTCCAATACAGCTTGGAATAAATTCTGGTTCCATTGACTTCCATTGAAAGTCGAGTATGTTTTTTGGTCTCTCCTGTAAAGTTGCAATTTTCGATTTTACATTAATTACCTTCATCGCCAACATTGTTCAGAGCGTCTACTGAGTACATATTCACTGTTTGACTTGCTTAGCTTGGAGAATATCTATAGTTATCTACAGTATGAGCTATGCTTGGCACTTTTTATACAGAGAGAGATCCAGAATTGTGCTATAACTAGCAACCAAACTCTCAAAGCAAGAATTTGTGGTTGGCTCTGGGTTGCTTTTGGGGATGGACAAATCAGACGGCAGCGGTTTGTCTGCGGTGGCATCAGCGCATCATTTGTGCCCCTGAAAACTGTGGATTTAATGGCTTACAGTGGGTTAAAACCCCTGGCTCCACTCGGCCGCGTTGACTGTTTTAGGGGATTATGGCGTTGGCCCCCTATTTTCACCTCCACTGCAGGGCTCTGGTGCAGACGTGTGGCTGTGGGGGTTGGGGAGCGTGCGAGCGTGCCCACGTTAATGTGATAACGAGGTGTTTTAACACATCATTTTACTCAGGTAATTGTAACCTTAGCCAACTGGAACAGTTTCTGGCTCCTAATTCTGAACACTGAACCATCTATTCTCACATTACAACATCCAGCATGCACCTCTCCAGTATAACAATAGCCCAAGCTATTGTGGAACAGTGTCTGGAGCACTGATGCTGGGCTACACTAGTGGCATTAGTGGCATTAGTGGGCTTGTTTTTTTTTTGTGAGGTCTTGTAAATGCATGACCTAGAATGCCAGTCTGAGTGGTCTGGGTGGGTGAAAGGTAACATAACCGGTGTCCCACTTTGGACGGCGAGCCATGGACGTGGAAATAAGGTGCTGTGAAAGTTTAATGAGAGCCTGTCATCTTTTAAATGGCCTCTCTTCACCCATGGGCCTCCGTGGTCCACACCTACATGGGTATGGAGGGCGGTAAAACAAAAAAAAAGAAAGGGCAGACCACCACTCAATGACCTCATTCTGCAGACAGCAACCAGACAGCCTTAAATCTAGTTAAGGGAGAGCTGGCTTGGATAAAAAATCTAATTTATTGACATTTTGCCTTTTAACCCAAATGTAATCGATGAGCCGAGATGTGTTTTGTACGGGAGCTAGAGAAGATAGAGTAGCGAGAAACAGCCTAGAAGCTTATAAACGCAATTCAGTGTTGTACTAAGTGCATTGTTAAGTCCAAAGGTGAGCCAGGACTACTACAGTGAGGCCTTCAAGTCTACGATGATGCTCATTTCTGCTCCCTCCTGGGATTTTCAGTGATATGTTAGCACTAAGCTAATGCTGTAACATTGAAAGTTCTGCAAAGGGTCTTGATATGGATCTGCCACTGCTGTTTTCCAATCCCAAGAACTATCCCAAACCTGGTACAACTACAGCTCCTAGTCAGTGATGTATCTAGAACTTCCAGAGGGCCTACAGCGATTGATTTTCTATGAAATTGGTCCCATTGTTAACAAACCATGATGGTCATCTCCTAATTACATTACACATATATAGTATGTAAGCTCTTTAGATCAGATCTAACCAATGGGACAGCTTGCTTGGCTGCATCCATCTAGATACCAGAGAGGAACCAGAATTTGATTGGATAACATTCTGTTCCAGAATCGAAACCTTTTTGTTTCCAACCAAAACCGAACAATGATGTGTCAGATTGTCTTCTGCCGTAGGAGCTGACAGTGAAATCATGTTTTGGGTGAGAAAGGAAGAAACAGTCCCGATAAAAAAAAAAAAAAAATTGTAAAATGTATATTAATATATCGTCATTGTCCAATGAAAAACAAGTATCCCCAAAATTGTGACTTTACAGGAGAAACCAAAAACATACTTTGCTTTCAATCAGATTTTTTTCCAAACTATTCTGGAATACCTCTATTGGTCTATACATCATGAAATTATTTACACAATGTAAACGACCATTTGCAAGTGATGTAGAAAATTCAAAATGGACAAAAATGAAGATACATGTTTTTCATTGGACAGCGACAATTTATATATATATATATATATATATATATATATATATATATATATATATATATATATATATATATATATATATATATATATATATATATATATAATGTGCATGGTGTTTAAAATGAAATAAATATAGTTTAATATTTTAAATTAACCACACTTTTAAATGTTTCTTAGAGCGTTCATGGTTCTCTGAAGAGCTATTGATTTACTAAAGAACCCTTCAAGGTTGTATGCTGAAAAACCTATTATATAAGATTTCTTAAAGAACCTTTTAAAAACTGTAGCGTCCCACTACTGGCTCGTTCACTCGTTCATGGAGGTGTGGCCACATGCAGAGGCTGATGGGAGCATTGGGTTTCCATTACAAAAGACTTTAAATCATGTAAAAAAGCTGTGTGTCCATCGAGGAAACTTGTATGAAGGGTTCGGCCTGGCTGCTGTGTTCAATAAAAGAGCATTCACCTAAAGTGTTATGTTTCCTGCGTCGTCTTCTATGCCGAAGCTACATTGGTGTTAGAAGTGGGAATGCTCTGGAGAGGAACGGCTTTACCTGTTAACACTGCCTGTTTGCTAGCCCCCCTTTCCCCTCAGCTCTTTGCTGACCCCTGGGGTATTATTACCCTGGCTCTTTGACCTTTGTCACCGACTCTAAACCGACTCTAAGTTATGTTTCCTGCGTCGTCTTCTATGCCGAAGCTACATTGGTGTCAGAAGTGGGAAAGCTCTGGAGAGGAACGGCTTTACCTGTTAACGTTGCCTGTTTGCTAGCCCCCTTTTCCCCTCAGCTCTTTTCTGACCCCTGGGGTATTATTACCCTGGCTCTTTGACCTTTGTCACAGACTCTAAACCGACTCTAAGTTATGTTTCCTGCGTCGTCTTCTATGCCGAAGCTACATTGGTGTCAGAAGTGGGAATGCTCTGGAGAGGAACGGCTTTACCTGTTAACACTGCCTGTTTGCTAGCCCCCCTGTTTTCCCCTCAGCTCTTTGCTGACCCCTGGGGTATTATTACCCTGGCTTTTTGACCTTTGTCACAGACTCTAAACCGACTCTAAGTTATGTTTCCTGCGTCGTCTTTCATGCTGAAGCTACATTGGTGTCAGAAGTGGGAAAGCTCTGGAGAGGAACGGCTTTACCTGTTAACGCTGCCTGTTTGCTAGCCCCCTTTTCCCCTCAGCTCTTTTCTGACCCCTGGGGTATTATTATCCTTGCTCTTTGACCTTTGTCACCGACTCTAAAGTGTTCCTAAGAGGCCATCACAAAGAAAAAGGGGAAAGGTCACGCAGGGCTTTGTGATCCACTTCGAGGGCCATTTGTGCTCGTTCAGCAAAACACGTAGGGGTCATTCACCCTTGACCGTGAATGTGAAAGCCCCCCGCCACCCCCTCAAATCGTCTCAAGAGAGGTCGTGTTAAGCGGTGTAATGTTTTCAGAAGCGCCGCGGCCTCCTCGGCATGAGTAAACAGATCCTTTTTGGCTGCTGACACAGTTCAGCCCCCCTTTTCTTCCTCTCTGCTGGGTGCTTGTTCAGGAACAGACTCACAAATGGAGGGATGGAGGGAGGGATAAAGGGAGGGAGGGAGGGAGGGGGAAAGTAGAGAGAAAAAAAGAGGAGGGGGGAGCAGTGAGGGACTTTGGGCAAAACAACAGATCACTGCCCCCCTTATCCCTTTGTGTCGACAGCGATAATCCATCAGAACAAGCCCCCGTCCGCCACTCGCCCGGTGCCGAGCGCCATCCATCACATAAACAACCCTCTTACACTCTGTTTTCTCTTTTTTCTCCTCTCTTTTATGTGTTTTTCTCGAACTTTAGCTGAAAAACAAACAGTTATGATGACATATGTGTTTCATCTTGTGCTTATGAAGCCTCAGATCACTCACTGGGCTCCATTGCTTGCTCACCGGAAGCATGAAAATGCTGCAGCACGGCAAGAAAGACAAAAACAAGCGGAAAAGCTGGTGTTTCGGTGAGAGAGTGAGGGAAAGACGAGGAAAGAGAACGTGTGCGCGCATGTCAGGGCATGCGTGCGCCTGCTCGCGCTCTTGTTTACTTGCTGAGGAGACTGGGAGTGGCTCTGGCTTGCACTTGCCAGAGCCTAATGAGGTCACACCCTGACCGTGTTTATCAGCCAGCGGCCCGCCCACTGGCCGGTGATTGACGTGCGGGCTCGGCCCCGCCTCTTTTACTACAGCCCACAGCCTGTTCACAACAACAACAGAGCTGAGAGGGAGCTGTCCGCGGTGCTGAAGGCGGCAGAGCGATGAGCGGCGAATGAGCGCAGGGAGCCGGAGAGCAGGAGGGAGGGAGGAGAGAAGGCAAAGGAGGAGGGATAGAGGCGTGTTCTTTGTGTTTTTGGTGCTCGAGTTAATCTGTTGTGGCATCCACACGTAGAGGAGCATCCTAGTGCGAGATGCCCAGCGTTTGCACGCACAAGGATATCTTGTCCGGAAACTCGGAGCGATGTGGACTTTCTTTCCAGAGCTTGTTTTTTTCTTTCGCTCTGAGCTCTCGCTCGCTTTCTGATGCTTCACAGAAGTGGAATAAGATGCTTTTAGGTTCCTCCAACGGTGCTCCTGCTTTCAACCCTCTGTAGGCTGGTCAGATGAAGAAGGAAGCATCTCCTGGACTTGCTTTAAGTTTTGCACACACCCAGGACCTCGAACCAGGAACTCTCGGACCCTCAGCTGGCCACGAGAAGGGGCTGCAGGCTGGGTAACTTCAGCCCCAGCTGCATCCCTGCTCCACTTGGTCCCCGGAGCCCGAGGAGTTCTACCGTCTGATTTGTTGACTTTGCAATGGCCAGCGTTCCTCTTGCAAGACTGGAGTTGGATTCTCAGGATTTCGTCCATGCGTCATCCCAGCTTGCAAGTTTGCAGTGGATTCACCTGGACAGGTGTGCACCACAGCCAGCAGTAAGTGCTAAACTATCTTCTCGAAACCTCCCAAACGCTGCACAGGAACCCTGGAAGATGCAACCTTGAGTAAACTCTAGTTTTTAAGTATTTTCTAGACTGTTATTAGTTTGCATTGGTGCTGCTCAGCAGCTGAGCTTCATAGACCTCATTAAAAAAGTGTTTTTTTAGGGTTCTTTAGTAAAAGCAATGGTTAAGTATGCAAACCAAACAACTCACTGAACCAAATGCATGCATAAAAGCTTCTATGGAGTAAAAGACAAAGGTTCCTTTTGCTACTGTTACAAAAAACTCAACTCAACACTTGGTTTTAAAATTCAGCCCAATATTTTTAATTAACCACACTTTTGAATGATTCTTAGAACATTTGTGGTTCTCTGAAGATCTATTGACTTACTAAAAATCCACTGAAGGTTGTATAAGGTTATATAAGGTTCTTTAAAGAACCTTCTTAAAACTGTAGCTATAGAAACTTAAACTTAAGTGCAATAATGTACTTGTTCTAGTACTTCTTCAAAAGTTTTCTGCAGAAGGCTCTTTTAAAACTACAATTGAAACCAAACAA
>CM038723.1:32957080-33229580 GCA_021613375.1 Megaleporinus macrocephalus
ACTGTTCATTTTAGTGCCAGACTGAACATTGTTCACTTAGTTATTAATCTTATGGCTTATTTTTCAGTAACTACTATGTAATAAGTTATGTAGTTGGGACATATGGGCTTCTTTCTCACAACTAAAAAAAAAGATTTTTTTAATTCAAGTGTATGTAAGTAGTAGAAAGTACTGATAATGGAGTGTAAATGTAAGGAGTAGAAAGTACAGATGATGGAGTGTAAATGTAAGGAGTAGAAAGTACTGATAATGGAGTGTAAATGTAAGGAGTAGAAAGTACTGATAATGTAGTGTAAATGTAAGTAGTAGAAAGTACTGATAATGGAGTGTAAATGTAAGGAGTAGAAAGTACTGATAATGGAGTGTAAATGTAAGGAGTAGAAAGTACTGATAATGGAGTGTAAATGTAAGTAGTAGAAAGTACTGATAATGGAGTGTAAATGTTAGGAGTAGAAGAGTACTGATAATGGAGTGTAAATGTATGTAGTAGAAAGTACTGATACTATAATGTAAATGTATGTAGTAGAAAGTACTGATAATGGAGTGTAAATGTAAGGAGTAGAAATACTGATAATGGAGTGTAAATGTAAGGAGTAGAAAGTACTGATAATGGCGTGTAAATGTAAGTAGTAGAAAGTACTGATAATGGAGTGTAAATGTAAGGAGTAGAAAGTACTGATAATGGAGTGTAAATGTAAGGAGTAGAAAGTACTGATAATGGAGTGTAAATGTAAGGTGTAGAAAGTACTGATAATGGAGTGTAATGTAAGGAGTAGAAAGTACTGATAATGGAGTGTAAATGTAAGGAGTAGAAAGTACTGATAATGGAGTGGTAAATGAAGGTGTAGAAAGTACTGATAATGGAGTGTAAATGTAAGGAGTAGAAAGTACAGATAATGAAGTGTAGATGTAAGGAGTAGAAAGTACTGATAATGGAGTGTAAATGTAAGGTGTAGAAAGTACTGATAATGGAGTGTAAATGTAAGGAGTAGAAAGTACTGATAATGGAGTATAGATGTAAGGGGTAGAAGTAAAATGTAATTACTCCAGTAAAGTATAAATAACCAAAATTTCTACTTAAGTAAGGTAACAAAGTATTTGTACTTCACTACTTGACACCTCTGGCCACATTGAACATGGGTTGCTTAGTTATTGTTCTTATGGCTTATTATCGGGTAACTACTATGTAACTACTATGTAATAAACTATGCAGTTGTGAGATTAAAGCCAGATGGGCTTAAAGCTCTCCACTAAGAAAGAGATGTTCCTAATTCAGGTGTAAACACATGGATCTTTAGTGCTATACTAAACATTTGTTGCTTAATACTGTTCATATGGCTTATTATTCAGTAACTACTATGTAATACAATGTAATAAGTTATATAGTTTTTATTTTTTATATATTTTATATATTTATATATATATTATATTTGATATATTTCCCTAATTTAGATGTGCACACATGAACAAACTTCTGCTTTTCAGTGCAGTACTGAATATTTTATGCTCAGTTATTAGTTATTAATCTTATGGCTTATTATTCAGTAACTATGATGTAACTACTATGTAATAAATTATGCAGTTGTGAGATTAAAGCCATATCAGTGGCATACCTTACACATTAGTTTCATAGTTGCTGAATAATTTGCAGTTATTATTATTAATAATAGTTACTAAATAATAATCCATAGCAGTTACTGGAATATACAGAATAATTATTGAATAATTCATAGATAGGTACTGAATGCTTCATAGTAGATACTGAATATTTCATAGCAGTAACTAAATCATTTATAGTAGATGCTGAAGAATTTATAGCAGTTACTGAATAAGTTATTAGAAATAAGTAGTTTATACATTTACATAATTATATTTTATAGTCACTGAATTAGTCTTAGTAGACAATTATTAATTAATAGTAGTTAATATATAATTAATAGCAGTTGTTGAATCATTTGTGGTAGATACGTAATAACTGATAGTATATACTAAATAATGCATACTAGATACCGAATAATTCATTTCAAAGTGTAGCAGCAGTTTAAAGGGTTAATCGTGGATAAGGGATGTAGAAGATGCTGCACAGTTGCTGGTCTCAGAGATGGCCGTGTAATTCCCATCTGGCTGCCCCCGTTGCCCCCTCCTCCATCGCTCCCCTCGCACATAAACAAGCGCGCTCGCAGTCTCAGGCCGCTATGCTCACACTGACCTACATACCGGCTCTCCCTCCACACTGCAGATGTGCATCACGCTCCCGTGCCCACACACACACTCCGCACTGCCGCACGACGTATATCAGAGAGAGCAAACACGTAAACACAAACACGGGCAGAGAAACACACTGATTCATACGCACCACGCTGGAAACGATCTCCGTTCTGACTGGCTGTCCTGCTGGGGCCCAAACAGTGCTTATAACTTCAGGGTGAGTGGGCGGGGCTACACTGCTGTGGATGGAACAGCTGGATATATACTAATACAAACTTCACCAAAGCAATGGGTTCAAAACAGATCAGCATAGTTTCCATATCTATATGCTTACCTACTGCATCAAACTCTTAAAGGGAACCCCGGCTGGTAACACATTTAAGCCTTAATATGTTGCAATGATTAAAAATCACAAAAAGTATCAGATTTATTAGATTTTCAGTAAAATCCGCTGCACGTAGATCGTCATTGTTGTATCTACTGACGTGATCAGCGGGTAGTGACGTCAAATGGTTGCAGCAACCGGCCGTTGCGCTTGAACACAGCTAGCCAGCTAGCTTGCTGGTAAAGGTTAATTGTGTGGGTCTATACGTGGGTCCACTCTCCAATACTTTGGTCTCATAACTTACACATGAGTTTCATGGTTACTAAATCATTTCTAGCAGTTATTGAATAATTATAGTAGTTAAATCACCAAAGCAATAGGTTCTAAACAGCTCAGCATAGTTTCCATATGTAGACTGAAACTTTGACCCACCTTACATACTACAGCAACGTCTTAATGAGTGCATTAAAGCTGTAGGTTTTTATTCTGATGTGCTTAATTCTTACTGAATAACATTCATTATTGCACCCTACAGCTTATCATTTAGTATGTACATGGAAAGCAATGTAAATGTAAGATATTCTCAAGAGACACCAGGAAGAAATGGAGGTTTGCTGGTAGTAAAGGTTAATGAATAGGTATTATGACTCTATTTGTGGGTCCAACTCTCCAATTCTTTGGTCTCATAACTTACACATTAGTTTCATAGTTACTGAATCATTTCTAGCAGTTATTGAATAATTATAGTAGTTACGTCACCAACACAATAGGTTCTAAACAGCTCAGCATAGTTTCCATATGTAGACTGAAACTTTGGCCCACCTTACGTACTACAGCAAAGTCTTAATGAATGTATTAAAGCTATAAGCTATATATATATATATATATATATATATATAGCTATATATATTATTCTGATGTGCTTGATTCTTAATGAATGCCATGTTTATTGCATCCTACAGCTTATTGATCAGTAAGTACATTCAAAGCAACGCCAATGCAAGATGTTCTCCAGATACAGGAGGAATAAAAGGAGGCCTTGCTGATAAAGGCTAATTGTATGGGTCCATATCGTCGCTGGCAAAACCTCGATTTTCATTTTTCTACTTCGTTTGAACTCGACAGCTGCCATTTACATGGTGTGAAAAATGGATGACGAATGGACCAATAGAAATGCTCCAAAATAGCCTGGAAAAAAATCTACCATTGATTTACATTGAAAATAAAAAGGTTTTTGGCTTCTCGTGTGAAGTTGTCATTTGGTATGTGGGTCGACTCTCCAATTCTTTAGTCTCATAACTTACGTTTCTTAGTTACTGAATAATTTCCAGCAGTTATTGAATAATTATAGTAGTGACTTCACCGAAGCAATGGGTTCTAAACAGCTCGGCATAGTTTACTTATATATAGATTAAAACCTAAACTGCCCTCTTGTTCTACATCAAACTCTTAATGAGTCCCTTAAAGCTGTAAGCTCTTATTTTGATTTGCTTGATTTCTACTGAAGAATATACTTATCTTTAATCAAATCAGCCCTTAACACTGGTATTGCATCCTACAGCTTGTTATTCAGTACGTACATGGAAAGCAATGCAAATGTAAGATATTCTCAAGTTATAGAGCAAAGCAATGGAGGCCTGGACTTACTGATAAAGGTTAATTATATGGGTCCATACGTGGGTCCAACTCTCCAATTCTTTGCCATAACTTACACTTTCATAGTTACTGAATAGTTTCTATCAGTGATTGAATAATTATAGTAGTTACTTCACCAAAGCAATGGGTTCTAAACAGCTCAGTATAGTTTCCATAAACAGACTCCAACTTTAGCCATACTTAACATCAAACTTTTTATGAAGCCTTCAAAACCATAAGCAGTTGCTTGTTTCTAACAGAAGAAACATCTTAAAGCTTATTTTTCAGTAAGTACATGGAAAGCAATGCAAACATAAGATATTGTCAAGTTATAGAGGGAAGCAATGGAGGCCTGGACTTACAGATAAAGGTTAATTATATGGGTCCATACGTGGATCCAACTCTCCAATTCTTTGCCAAAACTTACACTATCATAGTTACTGAATAGTTTCTAGCAGTGATTGAATAATTATAGTAGTTACTTCACCAAAGCAATGGGTTCTTGCTGAGTCTTGCTGATACATGTTGATTGTATGGGTCCGTATATGGGTCCAACTCTCAGAACTTACACATTAGTTTCATAGTTACTGAATTATTTCTAGCAGTTATTGCATCCTGACCAACTGCATTACAGTCTGGTACGGCAGCTCCACTGCTGTAGAACGGAAGGCCTTGCCAATGGTGCTAAAAACTGCCCAGTCCATCACTGCAGCTGTCCTTCCACCCTTATATGACATGACAATAGATGCCTTAGGAGAGCCAGCGGTATCACCACGGACCCCACACACGCCAGCCACTAGCCAGACCATAAACAACACGCTGGACTCCAACAAACCTCGTACAGAACTACTCCATACTGCAATATGCACTATGCATAGTCACTTTAAGTACCAAGTATCAATACACTTACACCACCTGGTTCTATTGTATTGTCTTTATTCTCTGTAGTCTATTGTGTTGTCTATTTATTGTTATTATCTTTATTTAGTGTCTGAATTTAATGTTTGCACACACTGGAGATGTAGCCCTACCTCATTTCATTATACTTCATTATACATGTATAATAACAATAGTTGAATTGAACTGAATTATTAAACAGTTCATAGTAGTTATATCCCCAAAGCAATGGGTTCTAAACAGGTCAGCATAGCTCCCACATATAGACTGAATCTTTAGCCATGCTTGGGTACTACATCAAACTCTTAATGAGTGCTTTACAGCTATAAGCTGTTATTCTGACGTATTCCACTCTTACTGAAGAATAAATTTGTCTTAAATCACATGTTTATTACATCCTACAGCTTATTATTCAGTAAGTAATGCGAATGTAAGCTATTCTCAAGTTAAATGGGGAAGAAACAGAGGCCTGGAATAGTTTCTATCAGTTACTGAATTATTTATAGTAGTTACTTCATCAAAGCAATGGGTTCTAAACAGGTCAGCATAGCTTCCATGTGAGGACCAAACCCTAAGCTGTAACAGGCTGTCCAACCCCTAAACAGCCTCTTTGTATGAGTGACCGCTCGGACCCCGAGCGTGAGAACGGGCCTGTGCTGACAGAAGAATCCCATTAACCTTAACCCAGAATATACTCACGCGTGCACATGACAATCCACCACGGGCCCGACTGAAATAGTTCAGAGACCGTCCCACAAATGGGTTAGCGAGAGTCGCTTCTAGGACGAAGAAGGAACACGAGTCTCGGAGGGATCAGAACTGTGCCTCCTTATCTCTTCACTTTTCTACTCGTGAGAGAGTTTCTTTGTTCCAGGGCCGCGTTTCACCGCAGGGAGGTTTAATCTGCATGCGCTGCTGCGGCTGCTGTTTTCTCCCACCCCCCACTCCCCCTAACTGTGAGCGCCCCAAGAGAGGATGATGCAACTTCTGGTGGTCGTAATGACGCAACAATTACCACAACACTGTGCCCAGCACCTAACACTCAGGCTCTGACTGGCCACTTTATCAGAAACCCCTCTCTTGTAGCTCCACCTAGCTTGTCTGGTGATGCCTAGTTAGTATCAGGCGTCCTCATCAGTGGTCAGGCTCTGACCACAGAGTGCTGGGCCACTACAGCCTGTGATCATACATCTTTAGAATGGATGAAGAAGGTCAGTGTTTCCAATATAGTGGCCACTAAATGAATGCACTGGTTATGGCATGGGACTCCACCTGGAAGAGCTGGTAGACCACCAGTGCTGTTCCAGTCAGTTGAGGAGCTGTGTGTAACCTCTAGTGGTAGGCTGCAACCAACTGAACCCCAAATCCACACACCTCTCTCTTTCCATTTAAGGTGGAATGGCACAATTCAAACAAGAAGCTGCCGAATAGGAAGCTGAATGTCAGCAGCAGAATGTAACTGCTTGCCATTTAAGGTGGAACGGAAGGATATGAACAAGACACTGGTGTATAAGAAGCTGAATGTCAGCGCCAGAGTGTAACTGCTTGCTATTTAAGGTGGAACGGAAGGATATGAACAAGACACTGGTGTATAAGAAGCTGTATGTTAGCACCAGTATGTAACTGCGGCACCATTTAAGGTGGAACGGGACTTATTTAAACAAGAAGCTAGATGTCAGCACCAGAGTTTAACTGTAGCACAGTTTAAGGTGGAATGGAATAATTTGAACATGAAGCTGCTGAATAGGAAGATGAATGTCAGCACCAGAATGTAACTGCTTGCTATTTAAGGTGGAACTAAAGGATATGAACAAGACGCAGGTGTATAAGAAGCTGTATGTCAGTGCCAGAATGTAACTGCTTGCCATTTAAGGTGGAACGTAAGGATATGAACAAGACGCTGGTGTATAAGACACTGTATGTCAGTGCCAGAATGTAACTGCTTGCCATTTAAGGTGGAACGTAAGGATATGAACAAGACGCTGGTGTATAAGACACTGTATGTCAGTGCCAGAATGTAACTGCAGCACCATTTAAGGTGGAACGGAAGGATATGAACAAGACGCAGGTGTATAAGAAGCTGTATGTCAGTGCCAGAGTGTTACTAGGACACCACTTAAGGTGGAACTGGACTTATTTAAACAGGGAGCTGAATGTCAGTGGCAGAAACCGCTGCACCATTTAAGGTGGAATGAAAATTTTGAACAGGAAGCTGGCAAATGAAATGCTCAATTTTAGCATCAGAGTGTCACTACTGCACCACTTAAGGTGGAATGGGACAATTTGTACAAGGCTCTCTCTACAGCCAGTGTGTGGTTTGCTCATTCTGGGCTACTGTAGAAACATGATGCCGCTATATGGCAGCCTCCGCTGAAAGATGATCAGTTCAAGAACCAAGAAGCCATAACTTTTCTGTCCTATACGTTATAACTGATGTGTGTTGTATTTGCAGAATGTCCCGTCTGTATGAACCATGATGAGCACCAAAGAGGAAGAAACGTTGCGATTTTTCCAGTATGTTGAAGACAGCGGTCTGAGAGCGTATAACGGCCTGGTCACTCAGAACCTGGACCACGTATGGAATGAAAAAATCAGGACCAGCATTCAGGAGAAAAACGACAAGAAGAGAAAGCAGGAAGAAGCTGTTAAAAGGTCAGTGCATGAGCTTCACAGGTCAATACCAAGTATAACAGCATACACTCAATACGGTTCTACAAGGGTTCTTTAGTAAAGACAATGATTCTATATAGAACCATAGACTTATGCTTAAACTGTTCTTTGAATGGTGACACGGTTGATTAGATTGATGGCGATGGAGTGTCATATATGGTTCTATATGGAATCTTTTTAAAAATGGTTCCAATAAAGAGTCTTCTATTACTAAACACTTAAACAAGATGATACTTTAAGGTTTGCTTATCACAGACACTGGTTCCATATAGAACCATAAAATCACTTAACTTGTTCTTTTTATGGTAAAATGGTTCTATTTAGAAACTTAAGTACCCAAAGTACTCAAGTACTCATTATTGCCCTAAATCTTAATAACCAATTTGTGCCTGAGTAATCATGGTTCTATATAGAACCATTCTCTTTATTCTAGAACCCTTAATTAAGAACCCTTAAGAACCACCTAACATGATGCTAGTGGACTCCATGGCTTTATATGCCAAATAATATATACAAGTCTAGTATGCATATGGCTTCATAGGCATTACACATATACCTAGATGATCACGGTCCTGATGGAATTTCCTTCACTTCAGTTCCCCTCTGGCCTTGGCACAGTGCCACTGTGTGGACTGTGAGCAAGAGCGTGTCCGCCTCTCCTTGGAGGCTAATTCATTTTTCAGAGTTGGACATATTTAGGCCTTGTTCTCGCTCATAATCCGTTTCCGTCCTTGGTGGCGAAGGTCAAGGTGGTACCGAAAGGGTCACAGAAGTCCAGAACAGTAACAAAACGCTTTCTTCTCATATAACGAGCTAAAATCAGGTATAGCATGGTATGTAAGCACAGATTTACCATTATTATAATATTATTATGCAAGAATTGGTGTTGTTTGCTCTTGGGGGTCTCGTGCACACTGCTCCAGATTAACACATCACTATAGCAGACACTCCAGGTCTGGATTCCTACTATAAATCAGAGTCCCATCGGATAGATTCCATCGTTCCATAATGTTGCTTTAAACTGTGGAGAGACCCAATAACTTTTTGGTCAGTCTCTTAGACTAAGTGGATTAAATGATTGTGTTTATGTTAACAGCTGTCAAAAAGAGGTGGATATATTTTGATAACAGAAGGGGAAGTCCATAGTTCTTTTCAAAATTTCTGCATAATCAGTAGCTCTGAGGTACATTCAGCATGATAGGAACCCGACGTCTATGCCTAAAAGCCCCCTTGCAGAAACTTATTACATGAAATAGTCATGAATACGCTGACTAAAACATATTTTTTATTGAATCTATTCCTGGTGGAGGGGTGCTGCGAGGCAAAGTAATCCCCAGTAGTCCCCAACAGCCATGCCTCCCACTATTGCCATCACATACAAAACCCGGAAGACACATGTAGGTTCACTGGTGGTTTTGGAAAGTAAATGAAGTGGCTATGTTTATGTTGTAGACATCATGACGCCTGGTTCCATTCACCACCACTGTCTCTGCAGTGAGCCGGTTCACACCAAACCACTCCGGATGGCTGTGTTTACGTCTCTATGATTGAATTATGCAGGACAAATTGGTGGGATTCCCCTTTAAAAGCTGTGTACAGTCAGTTCCAGGGCAGCACAGTGACTCTAAAGTGACTCCAGTGGAGCTCTGCGTAATGCACCTTCCTTGCTGTGCTTGGATCAGCTGTGCCACGATGACATAACTCTGTGCTTTCGAGGAATCCTCCCTAACCGCAGCGAACTCGCTACTGCGGGCAGAATGCAGCGTCGACTCATCTGCATGCTCTAACATTTACTTCTTAATGAGTTACGCTCCAGCTCAACGCAACGTCCTTTAGCACCTCATAATCACATACACTGCACAGTAGGTCCTCAATTATTAATAATAGTTACTGAGCTATAACTGGAAAGTACAGTTTCGGGTGGTGGAGGTTCTTGTTTCTGCTGGTTTTGCAGAGTGGAACCAGTAACAGAACAACATACGTGTAGGATTTTGGGTCCCAGTTTCTAATAAGTGAACCACACATGCAACAACAATGACACTACCACTGCTGCAGCCACTGTTACAGATAGATTACAGCAGTACAGTACTTGTGTTATTACACATGTTTATTAATGTCTTTGAGTCTTATGTAATTAAGAGTGCCTCAAGAGAGCTGTAACAGTATATTCTCACTAGTGTAATAACACGTTGGTACTAACGTGAGTGTAACTGCATGTATAATATAATATTTTTTTGGGAGTGATATGATGTAGCACACATTTAATTAATTACATTGAACTTAAAACTTAATTACATTTAACTTATAACTTAAAACATAACAGTTTATAAACAAAACAAGTTACAATTTCAAGGCAGTAGCAGAGCACATGTTAGGAAAGAAAGCTTAATGCAGCTTCTTAAATACTACCCTATATTGCGGGAGGTGACTTCTATATATATGTATAGAAGTGTATATATATATATATATATATATATATATATATATATATATATATATATATATATATATATATATATATATACTACTGCTCCAAAGTTTAGGATCACTTTAGAATTTTATTTCATGCAATTTTCATGCAATTCACAATATTGTCCATTTCACAATTAATTAAGTGTATCAGATGATTTTTAAAGAATAAAAATGTTTCTATTAAATCCAATTTTGCATATAGTCCTATTATCAGTAATTCTCAGTCCTCTGTCTAAATCTCCTGGTACGGCCGCCAATCCAAGTTAAGGATGTTATTGGACTAATTGGTTGTTAGGACACTCTTGCTCAATTGTGATGCACAGCTGAAAAACATTCTACTAATAAGTGAGTATAAAAGGGAGAACAACATTCTAGATTAGTTTAGTATCTGAAGCATCAGCAGTTATATATATATGGGTGGGTAGAGTCAATATTCAAGTAAAGGTATTGATACTTAGGCAACAAGTTAAATACTGACACAAGTACAAATAAAAGTACTTGAGTAAAAGTACAAAAGTATCAGGTTTAGAAAACTACTTACGTCCTGAGTAACTTATAGAATTGCAGTGGAGCTACTTAGTAAATCTGGCATCTATCAGCACATGAACTAGGATTTATAGCTCCTATGTTTTTATCTAAAATGAAATGCTTAAGCTCCAAAGTCAGAGATGTGACAGAGCAGTACAGATGATCTCAACAATAGAACAGAATAATCTTAAACAGAAAATAGGAATTAATAAGTGAATATGAAGGGCTGACAAATGAGTAAAAATAGATTCTGTTACTCATATATACGTAATATATACTTATATACTAATATACTTCAGTAGAAGTAATTTAGAAGTAATAGTGTTACAAAAATACTCAGCAGCATATATATGTTTCTTCAATGTTTTTTTATTTAAATGTTCCTGTAGTCTTAAATACTTCGCACAGACATTTCTATATTATTATTATTATTATTATTATTGTTATTATTATTATTATTATTATTATTATTATTATTATTATTATTATTATTATTATTATTATTATTATTATTATTATAGAAATTTCTGTGCAAAGTATTTAATACTACAGGAACATTTAAATTAGCTCCACTGTACATACAGTAAACACAAGGAAATGTTTAGTGCTCTAATGACTTGTTGGTAATAATAAATGTGTAATAATAAACAACTCATATCCAAATGTCCAGCAAACAGGACACTGAATTGAATGTTTCCCAGTTAATAAAAAAAACCATTTATTATTTTATTTAGTACATAGTAGAGCTCATTCTCGAGACTGAGGAGGTTAAATATGCCACAGGCCACATTTTCTCTGCAGGAGGTATGTCCACTTATTCAGCACGTTTGTAGACAACTGCATATGTAAAATATTGGAAATTGGCATCGTCCCAGAATTCCAGTGTCTGTGGATTCTTGATGATGATGCCTGTAGGGCCTAATGATGTGGTTTGTTTGTGTGTTGTTTGTGTATGTGTGTTAGAATGTTGCATATTGTTTTTACACCCTTTGAAATCAGCAGCTGCTCCTTATGCGATGAATGGACCAACGAGAGACAGTCCTGAATCCTCTCTCTTCATCTCCTCTCTCTCTCTCTCTCTCTCTCTCTCTCTCTCTCTCTTTCACTGTAAAATGTGCTCACATGCCAGATTTTCGAGTGATCTCACACTCCACTAACTCTCCCGCTCCTCTTCTCAGCTGTTGCTGCTGTAAAATATTCATACGTCGTGTGGCTTGAAGGAGGAAAAAAACTGGATTTTTCATGAAGCGAATAAGTGGGTCAATGAGACGACCCATTTTCACAGGAACCGATGGAGAGAGAGGGAGAGAGAGAGAAGGAGGGAGTGAGGATAAAGTAAGACTGAGAGAATAAAAGAGGGAGGATATGAGAGATAGAGGGGGAAAGAGCAAGTGGACAGGAGAGAGAGAGAGAAAAAGAAGAGAGAAATGGAGCAGAAAAAGAGAGAGGGTGAGAAAGAAAGCGAGAGAGATATAAAGTGGGAGAAGGAAAAAAGCAAGAGAACAGGAGAGACAGAGAGAAAGAAAGAAAGAAAGAAAGAAAGAAAGAAAGAAAGAAATACAGAAAGACAGAGAAAGAGAGAGAGAGAACAAGAGAAGGGGAGATGAGAGTAAGAGAGAGAGATTAAAGAAAAGAGTGAAGAAGAGCAAGAAACATGAGCAAGAGTGAAATGGGAGAAATGAGAACGAAGAGAGAGAAAGACGAGATAAAAGGGGGGCAGAGAGAGAAAAGAGAAATGTGAAAGATGAGGACGAGAGAGAAACTAGAGAGATGTAAAAGAGGAGAGAGAGAAATGAGAAAGAGAGAGAGAAATGAAAGACATGTGAAACAAGAAAGAGAGATTGTGAGAGAGAGATGAAAGAGAAATGTGAAAGAGGGGGGAGAGAGAAATGAGAGAAAAATTATGAAAGAAGAGAAAGAAAGAAAAAGAGAAAGAGTGAAAGAGAGAATAAAAGAGAGATTGAGACAGGGAGAGAGAGAAAGAGAAAGAGAATGAGAGTGAAAGAGAGCTAGAAAGACAGAATAAGAGTGACAGAGAGAAAGAGAATAAGAGAGAGAGAGAGAGAGAGAGAATAAGAGAGAGAGAGAGAGAATAAGAGAGAGAGAGAGAGAGAGAATAAGAGAGAGAGAGAGAGAATAAGAGAGAGAGAGAGAGAGAGAGAGAGAATAAGAGAGAGATAGAGAGAGAGAGAGAGAGAGAGAGAGAGAGAGGACCTGTTAGAAAGCTTAAGTGTGAAGAGCACTGCTAGCTGGAGATGTGTTCTGCCTGGTGACAGCTGGAACAACCACCAGCCAATCAGATCACTCCCTTTGCTGGATGGAGGCGGGTCTTCTCCCGTTCTCCGCCGTGTCATTGGAGAGATGCTGGTGTCTCCAGGAGCGAGTGGAGATTTTACCCATACACACAGTCACGTGCTCCCCTCCAATACCTGCACTGTACAGTCACAGATACAGTGAAGCAGTGCTGCACTCACCGCCTCCATTCACACAGATATCAACACAAACAACCTTCACTGTGTTTCTGGGAATAACTGTGCTGGTGCAACTGAATTATCATGTATTTAATGTAATGAATTTGCTGAACCTATGCACGCTAGCAGCATGTATTTCCATTTTTGTTGATTTTGAGTTTTCTACATCATTTGAAGACATAAATGGTCGTTTACACTATATAAAAATTTCATGATGAATAAACCAATAGAAGGGCTCCGAAAAAAATCTGGTTCCATTGACCTCTATTGAAAGTAAAGTATGTATCTTTCCTGTAAAGTTGCTATACAATATATTCTATATATGTTGTAATATAAGAACAATATATTGCTCAGACCATTATGTATATAACAATAATAATCATAAATATATTTACTGTATATAATAACTTTCTCATATGATAGGTCCATATATAGACAAATAGACAAACATACTGACACACAGATAGATAGATAGATAGATAGATAGATAGATAGATAGATAGATAGATAGATAGATAGAAATACAGTTATACTGAGAGTGATAGATAGATGTATAGAGATGCATAGACAGACAGATAGACACAAAGATAGATAGACACAAAGATACATAGATAGATAGATAGATAGATAGATAGATAGATAGATAGATAGATAGATAGATAGATAGATAGAAATACAGTTAAACTGATAGTGATAGATGGATGTATAGAGATGCATAGACAGACAGATAGACACAAAAATAGATAGATAGATAGATAGATAGATAGATAGATAGATAGATAGATAGATAGATAGATAGAGATGCATTGACAGACAGATAGACACTAAGATTGTTGTGTAGCGTGTCGGGACAGGAGCGAGTAGGAACACTGGCTGTCCTGTGCCCGCCGCTGCACCTGTTCTGTAGCCCCTCGCTGCTTTACTGGGCAGAGGACAGGCACACGTCTTATAAATAAAACACAGCCTGTCACACGCACCTGTGCCAATGTGGCAGTCTGGCGGTCCGCAGCCCACCCTTTTTTATCTTATCTGTTGCTGCTAGTGGCCTGTTTTATTGTCCACAAGCTGTTCACCCCACCGCTCCATGTCTGATTGGACAGTGACAATATTCTGTACGACAGAGTTTTTCCAGACAGGAAACTTTAATTTACTCAAAACACTCTTTATATTAAATATTAAGCAGTATTAATAGAGTAAGTAGTGCTTTTACATACGTCAGTGTGTTTATTTAACCCTTTCCAAGCTTCTCCTTCTATAAACAACCCAGTATTATTAACAGTTCTCATCTAATACCTGCTTTGACTGCTCAGTACTTCATTAAGCTAAATCAAGATTACTGCTGAAGGAACTGAACACATTCATACAATGTCTGGGGCGTCCAGGAGAAATCTGGAACTACACTTTGTTCTTCAAACTGGAGCTCAAGATATGATCTACTTTTTTCACACATTATATATATATATATATATATATATAGAGAGAGAGAGAGAGAAAGAGAGAGAGAGAGTAACAACACTCCAGTACACTAAGCTTTTTTGTTTATGGTTAAAAATAGCCTGATAAAAATTGTGTGAATGAACATCATCATGTTGAATATTGATGCGGGCGAATCTCTCCACTCAGATCTGTTCGCTCCTCGGTTGTGGTGGCGGGTGAGACAGGAGGAGAGGCTGAGGTGGCAGAACGCGGCGGAGGCCGTGCTGGAGAGGAGTCTGCGTGGGGAGAGTTTCTGGCAGAGTTTCTGGTTGTCGTTTCTGGGCGTGATCAGGCGCATGCAGCGCAGACAGCTGCTCCAGCACCCTGCTCTCTCTGCTAATGAGGGCTTAATGCCTCAGCCGTCGTGTGTGTGTGTGTGTGTGTGTGTGAAGCTTCATCAGGAGTGTGTGTGTGTGAGTGGAGCAGCAGCAGTAGCAGATTTTGTGTCTGCTTTGCGTGGGTACCCTGTTGCTAGGCAAAGTTAAACCCCTGACCAATGAACCCTTCTCTCCAGACTCCTGCTGTTCAGCAGCTGTGGGGCTGTGTAAGTGTGTGTGTGTAGGTGTGTGTGTGTGAATCGTTTGTGCTCAGGTAATAAAAGGAAGCGGCTGGCTTTGAGGTTGCCAGGTGCTTCTTGTGCTAACATAAGCAACGTTTGTATTTCTGAATGCTGACTTTAGTGACTATGGTAGCTCGTCCTCACCAGGTAGAGGATAAAAAAAGTATTCTTCTGTTTCTGGCAGCACTATTCACTTACTATGTCAAAATAATGGCTTAGTATAACTTATTTTTTCAAAAAATCACTTAATAAAATGTTTTTTTTCTCAAAATTGCTAAGCATTACAAAAGCATGTCCGAATAATTTCTTATTTTCTCCAAATTTGAAGTTACTATTTCAAAATAATGGCTTAGTATAACTTATTTTCTCAAAAAATCACAATATTTTCTTTTTAAATATTGATTTAATATTGACCTATTTTCACAAAATCATGACTATGTCTATATAAGTTTTTGATGTTCTCCAAATATATCTATATATTTCTATGTCACTGAAGTGACTTGTCAAATGGTTGATTTATTATATCAAATAAATGATATAAATGATATAAAGACTTTTTCAAAATAATGACTTATTATGTCACAACATAATGACTATGCCTGTATAATTTATTTTCTCCAAAAATATGAACTTGCTTTGTCAATAAATAGACTTACTATGTCAAATTGATGACTTACTCTATCAAGAGAATTACATATTTTTTTTTAAATATCGACTTTAAATATAAAGTTTTTAATTTCTCCAAATATAAATTTGCTATGTCATTGAAGTGACTTGCTATGTCAAATGACTGATTTATTATATCAAATAAATTACTAACTTTTATAAAAATACTGACTTATGTCAAAATAATGATTTATTGTCACAACATAATGACTATGTCTGAATAATTTCTTATTTTCTCCAAATATTAATTTGCTAGGTCAAAAACATTACTAACTATATCAAAGTAATGACTTACTATATCAAAGAAATGACTTACTATATCAAATAAATAATGACTTATTGTCACAACATAATGACTATGCCTGAATAATTTCTTATTTTCTCCAAAAATATGAACTTGATTTGTCAATAAAGTGCCTTAATATGTCAAATTGATGACTTACTTTATCAAGAGAATTACATATATTTTTTAAATATCAACTTATGTCAAAATAATTACTTATTTTTTACAAAATCATAACTATGTCTATATAAGTTTTTTGTGTTTTCCAAATATAGACTTGCTATGTCACTGAAGTGACTTACTATGTCAAGTTATTGATTTGTTATATCAAATAAATTACTTACTTTTATAAAAATACTGACTTATTATGTAAAAATAATGATTTATTGTCACAACATAATGACTATGACTGACTAATTTCTTATTTCCTCCAAATATTAATTTGCTATGCCAAATTGATGACTTACTCTATCAAAAGAATTACATATATTTTTTAATATCGACTTAATTAATTATAATTATAATTACTGATTTTCTATATAATGTCCATATAATGTTTTTATTTTCTCCAAATATAAATTTGCTATGTCACTGAAGTGACTTTCTATGTCAAATGATTGATTTATTATATCAAATAAATTACTTTTATAAAAATACTGACTTATTATATCAAAATAATTATTTATTGTCAGAAAATAATGACTACGCCTGAATAATTTCTTATTTCCTCCAAATATTAGTTCGCTATGTCAAAAACATGACTTACAATATCAAAGAAATGACTTACTTTTTTAAATTAATGACTTATGTCATAATAATGACTTAGCATCTTATCATAATTGCATATTTTCCATAGAATAATTACTTGAAATTTATCAACTCATTACCTTTGACATTCTCAAAATCTTGAGAATGAGCCCACCGTTATTTTAAGAAACCACACTCTTCGTTCATCTGGACGCGCCAGTATGTGTGGGTTTGTTTGCCATCAGCATCTCGGCGCTAATGAATTGCCCGCTGGAAGTACTCATCTGAGAGAACGGCCCGGTCAGAAGCATCGATTTGTGTTTAACCCCGGCTGTGGGCCGCGCTCGCAGACACAAAGGCGGAGTGAAAGGTCCCAGCGCAGCATGAATTGATTTCTTTAAGCGGATGACTGGGCTGAGTTTAGAGCGGCAGACTGGGGGGCACTTTGTGGCCTTGCCAGTGCGTCTGGCCTGTAGGACAGCAGAGCGTCTCTCGCAGTCACAGCACAGACATCAGACCATACGAGCATCAAGCAACCTTATTTTAATTGAGCTGTACAGAAACAAAGTGTGCACAGAAACATATGTCCATATCCAGCTTTCGGTGAGTGGGTGAAAACTGTTATGTGACCATGAAAACTACAACACTGGGGTTCCGAAAGCCTTCTGGACACACTGGGCCTTCTTCATCAAAGTACCGCCCACTCAGCGTCTGATTAGGAGACGAACTGGCACAGTATGAAAACGAGCAGAGATTTGAGGACAAACGATGAATCAGCTTCAGCGCATGCAACAAAGTGCCAGCTCACTACCACCTAATTTACATATCATTTGCATGAAACACACCCCAATTAATGCAGATGTTTCAGTAGGGGGCCAATGAAACAACAGCACTCAGCAACGCTTTAGCCAATTGTTGTGTTTGATGCAGAGGATGAGGTCACACTGCTGCCCACACTAAGAATATAGAGGGTATAAGTAAGACACAGGGACACTCTGAACACCTGGGACTGGGACGCAAACTAGGAGCAGGTGAGGGGCATGACAAAGAGGCGGAGACAAGGAGAAAGGTGCTACCAAAACAAACATAAGCATATGTGATAATGACATGGAGGAGTAAACTAAAGCATAGACACACAGGAGAAGAAGCATAGCGTGACCGTCTCTCTCTCTCTCTCTCTTTCTATCTAGGACGGGTGAGGAGGTTCCAGCGGAGGTCAAGCACCTGCGTATGGCCTCCGTGAGCATGCCAGCCCCAGCCGAACACGTGTCCCCCCAGCAGCCCCAGCTGTGCAGCGCGGGCTTTGCCGTCCGCTCCCAGTCCCTGCACTCGGTAGGGGGTGGGGAAGAGGAGGGAAGCCCCACATCCCGCAAGCAACCTCCACCCAAACCCCGGCGCGACCCCAACACCAAGCTCAGCATCTCCTCCGAGGCTGTGGACCTCAGCACGTCCACCTGCAGGGGCGGAGACTCCGACAGGTGTGATGGTGAGTATAACCCCTTTAATACAGGCTGTAAGAATTTTCTAGTAATAATAAAAAAAGAACTGCCTACGCTAGTAGGTTTGTAGGCTAAGGCTGAGGATCAGTAGGTCGTCCCTACAGTCAGCCTCACAGCTAGCGGTTCATATCCCAACAAAGCAAGTCTCGCCACTCTCCTCTGATCTAACCACAGATGCGAGCAGTCATGACCCACTGGATCTTTTGAGAGATCCGCGCTGGTCCTGTGCCAAGCCGCGACTGAGGCGGGTTGTCGAGTTGTTAAGTGGCGAGTTATGAATGAGGGCATTGCTTGCTGCTGGCGCAATTCGAGTTCGCTCGCATTTTCTTACGGCAGACTGAAGTAGTAGGCGGTGGGCTTCGCTGTAAACGACCCCCTACGTCCATGAATGGAGGGTAGAAGGTCGCCGAGTTCGTCGGCGTATCTTCTGCAGGCCTACATTCTCATTGTTCCGGCCTGCGTTCCCATGCAGCTTATAAACAAGAGCATCAATCCTGGTTTTAATACCACCTCCCTCTGTCTGCACTGCTCTACTTTCGAAAATGCCATGGGATGCCTGGGACTCTCGCTAATCGAGTTACTGGAGCAAGTTATTTGATTTCAGAGCACGTTATTGGATTCCAGATATTGTTATGGGTGCGAAAAAAAGGAACTGGGAAAAACAAACAAACAAAGACTCAAAAACGATTCCTGATAATCTGTCCTACCTAAAGTCTGCAGCGCTGGAAATGCAATAACAGCCGAGCTCATCTGCATAAACAAGAAGAGCAGCATGGCTTGCATGTGATGAACTATTCAAATTAGAGCCCATTATATGGGAAAACGCTGGTAGTGCAATTGCTGCATATTGCGATACGGCCATGCAATACATTAAAAGATGCTCTGGTTCTTTGAAAAATGATCATAGAAACTTGGTCAAGATGGACCGGGCGCATCTTCTGTCCTTTACAGTTAAAGGAGAGGTCAATATCATGACAATACATTGTGCAGCCCTGAGTATTCCGAGAAAGATTCCGAGCTTTTGGAAAGTCAGAGCTTTCCAGTGCTGGCTGCGAAGGCATTAAGTCAGTGGATATGCTAATATGTTGCTGTAGTTGCTGAGGTTCAGATTGGATGGGGGATCGCAGTGGGCACGCTGATCTTCCTCAATGCCACAGCAACCAAGCCCACGGAAACAGAGACCCCCTGCCGCTCCTCCAATCCCGGCGTCAGCTGTCAGCGCCGGCCAATCGCCGGTGAGCTGACGGGAAGTCGCATAGCCCCGGCGACCAATGGGGAAGCGATGAGCGGGCCAGCTCGGCAGACTCTCTTCCAATGGGAAGTGGAGAGTGGGGGATGTTCCTCATTGAGAGGAGAGTTGCGTCGCGTGTTGCGAGGGGCGGGGAGGGGGGATGATGAGGGAAAAGAGGAGGGGAGGGGGAGGGGCCAGGCCGCACAGGATTCATTCAGGAGGAGCGATTGACCTAGATTTAGTTCCCCTGGAGGAGAGGGCGAGGGTAAACACATCCGCTAGTGGAGAGAGCGAGAGGGGGAGGGACAGAGAGAGAGAGAGAGAGAGAGAGAGAGAGCAGAGGAGAATGGTTGCTTGCAGAAATGATCTCAAGATCCATCGCCCCCTTTCACATAATTAACACATCCATACTGTCTTTTTTCTTTTTCTCTCTTTTTTTTGTAGCCCAGGCATGCGCAGGGCCGCATTCTGACTCACATGCGGCGCATGAAAAATGACTTTAATCTGGGTGCAATGCAGTTTCACACCTCTCTCTGTCCTAGCTGCACCCACCATGTCTTCATTTCCTTCCAAATGAGGAAGAGGTTCTTCTTGATCAGCTTGTAATCAATGTAGTAAATCACAGATGTCAAACTCCAATACTGGGTCAGACTAAAGTGTTTTTCTTGCTCTAGCTGACGTGGGGTGACTTGGGCTAGAGGCTGAGCTGATGAGCTGTGTTGGTAAAGAGTCTCACCATTTACTTGGGCACAGAGTCACACCTAGCAGTACCTGTGGGTCCGGTTAGAAGAGGTCATATGTGTGGGCTATACATGCCTTAAGATAAGCCTAAAACTTAATTATGCATGTTATACCCATCGCATTAAGTGTGCACGTGTATTGGTGAAGGACAAGCCTCGACCATGTGGCATGTAAATAATTAAAGATGAACAGAATCTGCAGTGGACTGCAGATATGGTCAGACTTTCCTTGGAAATCAAAGAGAAACTAAGCATTTCTCATGTGCCAGAAGCCCTCAGGTTCTGAGAGACAGCAGTCTCATTCTCAGGCTCGTAAAACAAGTGCAGGAGCTGACTTCACAGCCGGTGCTACAGTGCTGACGCTCGTATAATTAACAAGGCCTAAGGTTGCAAAAATGCCCCCTCGAGTGTGCCGGCAAATAAAAGCCTGGGTATGAATCCTGTGCCGCTGTGGCTACTAAACATAGCATCCGCATTGCTGCCTTTGAGACTGAGGTGAATGACAGACCTAGACTCTTGAGACTCAGACCAAGATTCTTGCAACATCAGAGAACATCAGAGAGCCTAATATGGGTTAAACCTGCCCAAGGAATCAAATTCAGAAATTTGGCGTGAGAAACTCTTACATTTCTGATACTAATATCTGCTGTTTTTCTTCTTTATTTCCTTCTTAAACAGCAATGCAAGGCTGTGGGGAGGACTGCAAGAGGGTCCCACCTCCAAAGCCCAAGAGGAATCCTAACACTCAGTTGAGCACCTCCTTTGACGAGTCCTACGTCCGTAATGCCGTCTCAAGAGGTTCACCCCCCATGACTCCCCACTCGAGGGAAGTCAAGGCTTCTTCTCCTCCTTCACCTCCTCATCCACAGCCCCAGAGCCCACAGCAGGACTCTGACTCAGAAGAGCCTGTTTATATCGAGATGTCGGGCATTGTGGGCCGAGATCCTCCCAGTCGCAACGAGGACGAGGAACCGGGCGAAGCAGTTTACGAGGAAATGAAGTACCCAGTCTTGGATGAGTTTGATTCGCGTTGGGATCTTTCCAGCTGCCGGTCACAGTGCGTCACACCATGTCCGTCTGATGTAGACAGTCATAACCCTTTAAGCCGATGTTCCACACCTCGGGGAACACCCCTCTGTGAGATTCCTGCACCTTTCCCCAACTTGCTGACCCATCGCCCTCCGTTACTTGTCTTCCCCCCAGCCCCAGCACAGTGTTCACCCAATTCGGACGAATCCCCGCTCACTCCTCTGGACATGACCAAGTTGCCGATGTTGGACAATGCTTCCTCCTATGGCAAGTCGCCCACTTCCTCGTCCTCCCTAGAACCGCTCAGCTCTGCCTCCACCTCACACATAAGGCGTGCAGAAAGGGAACTGACCGCAACTCCAACCATTACAGTCTCAGGACGTTCCTCAGCACCTCCTTTGCCCTGTACGCTCTACAGGAGTTCGGGCAGTTCCCACAACTACCAGCGGAGCCACTCGGCCTGCCCTTCTCCAGTCAGCATGGGCCGCTGCCTCACTCCGCTCAGCCTCATGAGGGCCCCAGCCTTTGAAGGGCCTTTCTCAGGACCTGCCCTGCCACGAAGCGCCTCAGCAACGCCCCACGGCAAGGGCTCTCCTCCCCAGGACCAATCGGGACGCCTTCACGGCTCCATGCAGAACGTCTCCTCAGGACGCTCGCGGACGCCCACCAGCCCGCTGGATGAACTCACCAACCTCTTCACCACCGGTAGGAACATGCTGAAGAAGAACTCCAGCGGCAGGAAGAGCAAGGAGCCAGGCGAGAGTGAGTTTCAATCTTTCTGTCGATAACGTCCAAAATGAGGAACGTGCCTCGCAGCTAATGTGTCAATCAATAGGAGGCTAAACATGCCGTCAATGTGATAAACAGTAAAGTGCTGCACACAATTAGAGAGAAAATCATTGAAGGGAATCACTGACAGCGAAGTTAATTAAATCTATTAGAGCTCCAACATAAAAACTAATTAGGGTGGTTCATTTCCTGACAAGACAGAGCCATCACTTGCATATATAGTACAGGTTCTAACTGGTTCTAAATCCAACAAGGGGTCAAAGGGTCCAAGGCAGGTACTGAAGATGAAGATCCACTTTTCCGTGATTGCTAGCTGTGGGACTTTTGGCCTGCTTCCTCCGCATGCTAGCTTAACCCGAGCACTGCAAACAGGCTACTACAGATCATATGATTTAATCCATGGAGATTAGGGGCTACAGCAGCCTGTATAACTCCACGACTGCGCTACAGAAGCATTAAGCCACGGCAGCGTATTACTTTTAAATATGTAAACACAGTGTTTAAACACCGGCTACTATATTCCTACAAGGGCCCACTGCCAACCCTTACAGAAAATAAGTATACTTAAGTTAATTTTATTAAGTATACGTTATGCAGTTACTATACTAATGTGATTGTACTAGTAGTACACTAGTATATGTACTACTTTAATACTTCTTGGGACTAAATTGGCCCACTTTCTAGTTTTTAAAAGTATACTTTTGAGTACACTTTAAGTGTAAGAGTAGTAAACCAAGTATACAACTAGTTTACATCTTTTGTACTGTAACTACACTAAAAGTAAACTTAAGGGTTTACTGTTAGTTTACTAGCTTGAACATTTTCTTTAAGTGAACATAATACTTATAATTTACTGCTTATATTATTGTTGTACTTTAAAGTATATGTCTAGGTTTAAGAGTTTTTTTCTACTTAACTTTAACAACGTTTACTTACTCACCAGTGGACACACGTAAAATAAACAAGACACACTCAGATTAAGAAACATATTTGTATCTGTATAAATCTTTATAAATCAAATTTTAAATAAATATTGTACTGGATGTGTTTTTGTGCAGAGCAAGAATACTTACTTCTACTATCTCAATCAAAAGATTAAGTACAAGTAAAGGCCAAATATACTTAGACTGTTCTATACTTGTCAGTATAACCCAAGCGTACTTAAGTATAACTATGTTTAGTATATCACTGAGAAGTACATAAAAAGTAAACTGAAAGCACACTCACTTCCTTTTAGTTTAAAAGTAGTAAACTAATGGTACACTTGAATAAACTTCTTTTTTTGTAAGGGAACAGTAAGTTGATGATGTTGGTGGAGAGATAATGAAGGGTTTCTATTATGGAGACAAATTCCCAAAATCACTTGATTTGGATACGGCTTGGAAGAAAGTTACTACTGTTTGTATTTTCATAGAAATCTTAGTTTTATTTAGCAGGAAATTGTATATATTGCTCTTGCAACAAGCATCTCTATGCAGCGTCTGGAAGAAATCAACACGACTAGGGTTTTAAATAAACAATTACGCCAAGGGTATTCAATGGTATAAGCCTAAACACAGTATATTGCATGCGCTCATGACTGGGCACTTGTGTAATAGTGATGAGATGTGAACTGCCAGTTGCTATTGCCTGCATCTCTTAAACAATGACCTCCACGGACACTGGCCTGGAAGAAAGGTCAACCCAACAAAACCGCTTTTAAAGCGGCTTACTCGCTCTCTCCCCGAGCTATGCGTAGACGAGGCACGCATCAATGGAACTGCCCCGTTCAGAAGCCGTGTTGTAGCAGATAAAGTGATGCACACGCTCTTCCTGGCAAGCTGAGTGTTCATCCTGGTAACAGAGGAAGGGAACTCCCTGCAGATTCTCCCTCTGAGGAGCGGCAGACCAATCAGGATGCAGGTCACGGCCGCCCTGTTGCAGCGAATGTGTGAAGCTGGAAGCTCTCGGTGGAAAAACAGGCAGCAACAGAGAGCACTGCGCTACCTGCACAGACATGTGCTCTGCTCCAGAAAAACAACAGTGCTTTTTTTTTACTACGAGCGCAATTAGAGCGGTGTTAATTAATAGCTTTGCGACCGCTCACAATCGTCTGGCTTGATTTTCACACATTGTTTCATTGGCTTTGTTGGTGCTGCCTAGTAGCCATGTGGCGTATAGGTCTTGTCTGGTAGTCCTGTGGCCGTGTGCCACGGGCATTGTTTACTGAGCACATTTTTATGTGGATCGGTGGCAGTTTGCACCTGTGTCACACCTGTTTTTCAGGTAATAGAGTGATGTGGTTGGCTCAGGGACTGTTTGTTCAGAGACATCATCTGTCTTGGTGGTGGGTGGAAAACACATCGTGCCTGACCTATTTATCCATCCAACAATCGATGCTGCCTCGCAAGGATTAAACTGTACTGGCAAGTGCTAATGATGGGAAATTTCTCAGGGAAGCCCCTTAGACAGTGGAAGAAGAGAAGAAAAGCCAGATACCAAACATCTATAAACAGAAACGTGCATCCTTGAGGCGGTGCAAAGTCTAAGCTCAATGCTACATGAGCCCATTTGGTGTTGAAGAGATCCTGAAAGCTTGTCTTTTTAGTACCACCAAAGTTAGCATCAGCAGCTGCAGCCCATGCATTCACAGAGACCACTGCCTAACAAAACAAGCTCTGACCATCTGCAGTAGCAAAGTGACACCAAGTGGCCAACTGCCATGAATACAACAGTGCCTGAAACATTCCTTTTAAATATGTGAGCCTGTGGTTTCCAATTCTAGTTGCTACCCTTGCTGTAGCCACTTCACTTAGGAAGATCTTCTCAGCTAGCCCATTGGTTGGATCAGGAATGTAAGAGCAAGGGAAACACAGCAAATACTATAGAAGCAGGCCTGGGAACCCCTGGAGTTAGGGACTCATTTGTGGAACTACAGAAAGGGTAACGTAACTGAATGTATGTAAGCTAACTTGCTTCTGTTCTCCTAAAGGTGAAGCCAAAGGGAGGTGCCACAGCTCAGAGTCCAAGCGGGAGCACAAGGAGAGGAGCCATCACAGCAAGGAATCTAAAAGGGACAAGGAGCGCAGCAGCAAATCCTCGCACAGGCGAGAGAGCAAAGACCGAGAGGCTAACGGCACAGAGGCCTTCTCCAGGCGAGACAGCAAGGACAGGGGCTGCAGTAATGCAGACGCATTGCCGAGACATGACAGCAAGGACAAGGGGTGCAGTAATGGAGAGCCATTACTGAGACGTGATAGCAAGGACAGGGGCTACAATAATGTGGATCCCTTGCCGAGACGTGACAGTAAGGACAGGGGCTGCAGTGGTCCGGAGCTGCTACCCAGGCAAGATAGCAAAGACAGAGGATGCAGCACCACTGAGCCTGTATCACGACATGACAGTAAAGACAGGGGCTGCAGCAGCATGGAACCTTTACCCAGACAAAATAGCAAGGACAGAAGCTGTAATGGCCCAGAGATCCTACCCAGGCAAGACAGCAAAGAGCTTTCTAGGAACGGTCTGGACCGATGCGACAGCAGAGAACGAAGCTTTGAACTGTTACCCAGGCACGACTGTAAAGATCTGAGCAGGAATGGCCTGGAGTGCCGACGCAACAGCAGAGAAGGTGGAAAGAACGGGTTGGACTCTCGTCAAGGTAGCAACTACATTGCAGACTGTGGACGAGAGGGCAAGGAATGGATCACTAATGGGATAGACATTGTTAACAAGAGAGACTGTAAGGACAGAGGGATGCACACGACAGATGCCTTGACCCGACACGACAGTAAAGACAAAAGCAGCTACAGCACCGAGTCGCCCAAAGCACACGATAGGGATGCTAGGTCTGGACTTGCATCTAGTATGTCCAACCGGTCTGGACGCTCTCCTGTGAGTCCCACAATGACGTTGGGTAACACTGGTAAGTACAGTTGCCTCCGATGACCATTGTAGAGTTGATCACTGTAATGGTCTCTTATTGGATTTCCTAAGAAATCTGTCCAGCTGCCCTTCATTTTATTAAGTATACTTTATGCAGTTACTATACTAATGTCATTGTACTAGTAGTACACTTGTATATGTACAATTTTAATACTTCTTGGGACTAAATTGGCCCACTTTCTAGTTTTTAAAAGTATACTTTTAAGTACTCTTTAAGTGTAAGAGTAGTAAACCAAGTATAAAACTAGTTTACATCTTTTGTACTGCAACTACACTAAAAGTAAACTTAAGGGTTTACTGTTAGTTTACTAGCTTATAAGTTTTATTCATTACATAATACTTATAATTTATTGGTTATATTATTGTTGTACTTTAAAGTATATGTCTAGTTTTAGGGTTTGTTCTACTTAAAATAGAACTTAACAACGTTTACTTACTCACCAGTGGACACACGTAAAATAAACAAGACACACTCAGATTAAGAAACATATTTGTATCAAATTTTAAATAAATATTGTACTGGATGTGTTTTTGTGCAGAGCAAGAATACTTACTTCTACTATCTCAATCAAAAGATTAAGTACAAGTAAAGGCCACATATACTTAGTCTGTTCTATACTTGTCAGTATAACCCAAGCATACTTAAGTATAACTGTGTTTAGTATCACTGAGAAGTACATCAAAAGTAAACTGAAAGCATTCTCACTTCCTTTTAGTTTAAAAGAAGTAACTAATGGTACACTTGAATGAACTTCTTTTTTGTAAGGGTGGTCCAGAACGCAGCAGCTGGGATCCTAACAAACACTAAACAGATCTCAGATCAGTCCTGTTTTAAAAGAGCTGCATCGACTACCTGTATCTTTTAGACCAGACTTTAAACTTCGGTACTCGTCTATAAACTCTAAATAATCTAGAACCTGCTACATCAAAGAACGTCTCTCTGTTTATGTTCTAGCTGCTGATCTTATATCTGCAGATGCTGACATTCTGTAAAAATTATTATTCCACTTGGTGCACATTAACATACATAAGTCTTTGAAATGGTTGGGGTGCTTTTTCAACTTGTGCTGATCATCCGCTCAGTGTTATTGTTTGTAGTAAAAGATTTCCATCTCTACTCACAGAACTGAGGACAGTTCCAAAGGCGGGCCGCTCCCCGTCCACACCAACTGCACCATCTCCATTGGGGACACCTCAGAGACAACCGCCAGAGGCCCAAGAGGTATCATTAAAGACTTCTTTTCCTTATCTACAGACTCCTTCCATCTTTGTAGGGTAAGATTTTTTGAATGTTGCCACAAGCTGATGTTGAGAATGACCCTATCGTCCCTGTTTGCAGATGCCACCCATGCCGTGGGCGTACGGCGACAGCACCATGCTGGAAATGATTGAAAGAAAACAGCGTCTGTGCCGCGAGATCAGGTCCCGCCAGCGGCTCCCCGACCGGAGCCCCTGCAAGAAGGAGACCTTGGCAGCTGTGCCCAACTGGAAGAAGGCCAACGGGGCCAAGAAGTATGGGCCACCCCCATACCCGACCCAGACCACCGTCTTTTGGGACACGGCAATCTGAGTGGTTGCTGAGCACTTCAGGACTTAGCCTTGCTCCGCCCAGTGCGGAGCAGCCAATTACAGTGCTCCCGGGATTGGGCTTAACATAGCAATACTTCAGAGCGTGCAGATCGTCAGGTTTTCGTATCAATGTTTATATCGGATATTTTTGTATCGTGATTCCTTGTAAATGACCTAGCATTGACAGATATTTTCTAAAACCATATGGAATATCTTTGCAAAGAGTATGTAGAGTTAGCACAATACAAAGTTTGTTCTTTTCTATTTTTTTTTTACACTGCAATACAAAAAGAACCCGAATCATTGTATCGTTAACGTTCACCGGCCTTTATCTTTCAGACCTCTCGAAAATTAAGGTTCCGTGGTATGTTGCCATGAATGAAGCGTATTTTAACATTGGATGTGGAATTGGACTAGGGCTGGCTTTTACCGCTGCCTTGCCACACTTTTCATTTCATAGAATGTGCAATTATTCACGAACTGAAATAGATACCTTGTCAATATTCAGAATTGTTTTTTTTTATTTTTTTGTTAATTAACGTTTTATTGCTTTAGCTTTGGATAGAATGGACTTAAAAGCAAAGGGTTTCGGTACGTAAGAGGGGAACAAAGCAGCACAGCCTGAGGGTACGCGTAAAAAGGTTTATGAAAAGGGTAACGGAAGGTACGAGAGAGAGAGAGAGAAGGGATAAAATGATAGGATAAAAAAAGCCCTTTTATAGATGACATATTTTTGATCTGTATGCATTAATGGAAGGTAGTGGTTTAGTCTTAAGGGTGTCCCCCTCTTTCTTGGGTCTGTGGCAATAGCTGGCAAGCGCCGGTGAGAATCCTCTACCATGCACTACGAGGATAGTTGCCCAGAGATTAACGACAATCGGGAACATTCAAGTATTTTTCGCTTTATTTCCAAGTTGTGTACATGCTTGTTAAATGGAAGGCTTTTCGGGGGCGTGGCGTTTCGCCGTGGTCCTGCACTGGATGACTGTCATTATTTGTCGGTAAGTTGCTAAAACTGTCATTTGATTGATTTGTGACGGACACAATCAGCCCTGTTCGGGTATTCGAAACCAATGACCAACGGCTCTCAGCTGGAGCACTAAGGACTTAGCAGCCACGGCTACATGACCCAGTAATAGGGGCTGTGGTTGCATGAAAAACAAAGGGGCAGTAAAGACGAAACCAACGCACTCCCGCAATCTTCTACATTACTCGCTAGGATATCTGCCACCCTCCCTCTACCTCAACCGTACAGATTAGTTCAAGTGGTCATTCATTCGCACGATGAATGCAACACCTGCATTGCCAAAGTATTTCGGATCCTGGAACGAAGTCCACATCCCCCGGCCCCGTCCCGCTTTATTCCTGCCATGCACCCCGTATAGGAGAAGTGATGCCTGTGTGAATGTGTTGCCTTGGTGCTCACTGTGACCGGGTCACACGGGGGTCCAAGGCGACAAAACACTGTAGCCTAGCAGACCTAACACAAGCAACCAATGCAGCCGTCAGTAGCTTGCAGGCGTTCTGCCGTTGAGGAAAGGAAGACGACTCTGGGGTTTATGCTTAGGGTCAGTTGTTAAGGCTTTCCTCAAACACCAAACAGAGTAAAAGCGTGGTAGCTGGAGCAGCACTCAGTACACTCAGTACTCAGTAAATTCAGAGCATACTCGTGTGTGTCTGTATGTGTGCCAAGCTACATTGTACGCAGGTCACCTATTAAATGATTGTTTGACATTCACTCTCTTGTGCCCGGGAGGTGCAGGTTAATGAAATGTAACGATGTACAATCTCTTTGTATGTAACATGTGCACTGTGACAGGTAGAAAGACTATGTCCTTTGTCTTATTGCACTGAGTGTTCTCTTCTCTGTATAGTAACGTTTGAGACAAAAAGAAGTATGCTGATTGTCACAAGGGTCTTTTTTGAGAGAAATAAATATGAACTTCAAACTGCTATAGAGATATGACTATTCCTTCTTTTCCTTCTTTTCTTTGTCCTCACAGCATCCTTGGGATTGTCCAGTCTTTGTCCTGCAGGCCTGGACAACTGTGGGCTTCATATACACCAGTGTTCAGGAATCTCTGTCCATATTAATAACAGCTACTATAACACTGTATATAATAATAATTATTTGAATTACTATAAGACGGATGGGGGGCGGGGTAGTGGTTAGCAATGTCGCCCGGTCTGGGTAGCTCTTTGTGGAGTTTGCATGTTCTCCCCATGCTTGAGTGGGTTCCTCCGGGTACTCTGGTTTCCTCCCACAGTCCAAATACATGCATGTTAGGTTGATCGCTCACTTTAAATTGCCCATATGCGTTAGTGTGTGTTGGCCATGCTATGGACTGGTGACCTGTCCATGGTGTCCACTGGCTCTAGCCCCCCCCATGACCCAGACTAGCGAGATAAAGTGGAAGATAATGGATGGATGGATGGATGGATTACTATAAGCTAGACATTAAATGTTCAGATGGTTCAGGATGTTTTATTTGATATTTTAAGTTTTTAGCGTTTTTTTATTAAACGCTATTCATTGATAAATAATATTAGTGTGTCTACAGTAACTTACTGATGTTATCTGCCTGAGGTTTGACCACCATGTTTCAAACATTCAACATTTTTAGTCATTTTTGAAGCACCTACAGCCCTGTTTGTCATTTGCATACACACTGCACAACTTCCTAATAACTGCTTCTAAAGTGTGAGGTCATAGAGTAGCAGCATCACAGCCGAATCATTTCACATATTTATCCGGAATGCTTTAAAAACAAAAACAAAAAAAGCTGTAAACAACAAGCTGAACAAGCTGAAAAGTGATCCCAAACTTTTGACCTCTAGCGTCCTCCCTCATGAATAACATAAATATTGACCACGTTAAACATGAGAACGTACTTTATTTTTCGGGAGTATCAAAACTTCTGCTATTCAACAGTTCCATAGATTTCAATTCACAACGATTATGAGCAGTTAGTATGAAACAGTCTCTGTAGAATTCTAGAAACAGTATGAACCGGGTCATCCCGGCTACCTCAGCTGAATGTCCTGTCACCGTTTCATGCAGACGTGACACCGGCTGGTGCGGTCCCGCTGCTGGTCCGCAGCCTTCAGTGTTTGGGTCTGTGGGGCTTCGCCATAGTCCTCCTCGTAGCTCACGCGAGTCAGCCAAAAGCTGTAGATGTTGGCAAAGTAGTGGCAGGTGCCGCGAGGACCCTGGCATTCCACGAAGGGCTGCGTCCTGAAGTCCTTCAGACAGCTTCCAGGAGAGGTCAGAGATTGACCGCCGCCTTCATCACCAGATCCAGTGTGCTGGCAGAACAGCCATAAATTACCACACATGTCTGTCAGGACTCAGAAATATATCCCAAATGCATAGACGTAAAACCTATATGCAATAATAATATAAATATATGTAGTACATGCATATATAAATACACAAATATATAATACTATATGTACACATAGGAGGTATACATATATTTTCTGTACATGCAGTACATATTTTAATGTTGTATATACAGGGGTTGGACAATGAAACTGAAACACCTGGTTTTAGAGCACAATAATTTATTAGTATGGTGTAGGGCCTCCTTTTGTGGCCAATACAGCATCAATTCGTCTTGGGAATGACATATACAAGTCCTGCACAGTGGTCAGAGGGATTTTAAGCCATTCTTCTTGCAGGACAGTGGTCAGGTCACTATGTGATGCTGGTGGAGGAAAACGTTTCCTGACTGGCTCCTCCAAAACACCCCAAAGTGGCTCAATAATATTTAGATCTGGTGACTGTGCAGGCCATGGGAGATGTTCAACTTCACTTTCATGTTCATCAAACCATCTTTCTCCAGTCTTGCTGTGAGTGTTGGTGCATTGTCATCCTGATACACGGCACCACATTCAGGATACAATGTTTGAACCACTGGATGCACATGGTCCTCCAGAATGGGTCGATAGTCCTTGGCAGTGACACGCCCATCTAGCACAAGCATTGGGCCAAGGTAATGCCATGATATGGCAGCCCACACCATCACTGATCCACCCCCTTTTGAACTCTGGTAAGTGCAATTAATAAGATTGGCCACCAGACTGGTCCAATTTAGCCATGAAGCCTCCCACACTAAAATGACAGGGGTTTCAGTTTCATTGTCCAACCCCTGTATATATATATATATATATTTATATATATATATATATATATATATATATATATATATATATATATATATATATATATATATATATATATATATACACTACTAATTACTACTATAACAGTATATATAATAAGTATTTCTATAAAATAAACATCTTTAAAATGGTTAAGTACAGACGCTTTGTTCTTACAACTACAATCCACACCCGCATATGCCAGCAAGGACATGCTCACCATGAGGAAAGAGTAACCAATCCATAAACTTCTCCAGCCAGGTGGACAGCTGGGCACGCTGGAGTCCTGGTTATGAACTGCCACTGCTGGAGCGGGCGCCTCACACACCACACAGCGGCTGATGTACTGGCGGATCTCTCCGCCGGACACAGGCATCATGGGCACGGGGCTGTTGGTGGTCAGCCAGTAGGATTTGTCATTGCGACTGGCGTAGCGACAGGCAGCAGAGTTACAGTAGGAGAAGGGCATGGTGCTGAAGATGCGCAGACATGAGCCTGCTTGGCCTGAAAGAGCGGGAAATGAGTCAAGAACAACGTTGCCATTGTGTCCATATAGACAATATACAAGGGCGTGTGTTTACATGACCAGAACTAGACTGTAATACAGTATGTTTAAGTACGTATACTGGCTTTTAAAGTGGACGTTCACAGAGAAATGATTCTAAAGATTCTAAAGGCGTCTATATATTCTGCCCACTAGAGGTACAACGAATAATTGACGTTATTAACCAATTAATTTAACTATGAATGTTTTAACATATAGACTATATTAGACTATTAGCTTTTATTAGACAATACTATATATTACTGCTAACTTTGTTGAACAATATACACAATACACACCACACATATTCACAACCAAAACCCCACAAAGTGTACAAAATAGAGATGGAAGGATCAATCAGCCATGTATCGATATCGGCCGATTTTTAATCAAAGTATGTGATTGGCGACCGGCCGATATTTCTCTAATTTAGCCAATCGATGACAAATGGGCCTAATTTCTGTATTTCCAGCTAGCTTTTCATCCAGGAAGAGGAGCCCTCCAGTCGGCTCCCTGCAATTCCTCTCTGAACCACTAGATGGAAACACACACCCTTTCATTTTCCACAGACTGACTAAAGCAGCGGCCTAGCGTTCACCACATGTGCTGATAGAAAACATTTCGTCTGTCTGTGACTCTCATCCAGGACAGTTTGTACCATCTGTAAAATTAGTAAAATCGCGGGAACCAAGACAAAGATATTTAACACTACTAATCTGATACAGCACTTCAGAGACACCACACAGCTGAATACAGTGAGTATCAGTAAACAGCAGAGCTAGCACACACAGCTAACACAAAACAAACAACCCAGAACACCATACAGACCAGATCTGACCGGTACGAACAGAACAGCAGCAGAAACAGCCAGAGAGCTAAAGAACCACAGTCAGAGTGATTGAGTTTATAGTTCTAGATAAGCAGCTCTTCTCGGCTGTAGAAGACGTTCATTCTGCTGCTCAATATTCCACCTGGATCTACGCTCTGCTGTTCCTAGTAGAAATACTTTTCAGATGTGGCTCTTCCGGAGCTGTATCAGCGGTTTATTCCCACATAGACCAACTTCTAATTTAGTTACAAATATTATACTGTTTCATTTGAGCTCCTTAAAAATGTTAAAAAAAACAGTTTAGACCATGTTTCGTGACTTGCTTGCGCTAATAATTGCATATAGCCCTACCATGGCATATAGCCCCGCCCTCGATCAGTATCGGCTATTGACCGATGGTGTTGAAAGGTGATCAGCGATTAGAATCTGCCTCAAAAACACTGATCAGTCCATCTCTAGTGGAAAAACTTCAATCTCTGCCAAAACGGTTTTGCAAAGGAGACACATTGACTGTCTGGATGATGAAGACTGATGCTGGTAAGTGAATTAGCTAGCCAGGTAAGGTTACCTATAGCAACACCCCCTAACGTTGGCCATCCCAGAAGAAACCATATATATATATATATCCAGAAACGCCGCTGCCTTCTCTGGGCCCAAGCTCACTCATGAAGCCCACAGAGATACTGGGACCATTATGAGCTTTCAGAGTGACACTATATTGCAAAACGTTTGGAATCACATGGCATCCTGTCTCCAAGAGTTATCTAAGAGGTTCAATTCACACATTACATTTTTACATATACAGTATGTATCCTAGCTAGTATAAATAAGTTAAGGTCCAAACTACTCTTGAGCTCAAATACTACTGCCATAACAAGGGCCAGTGCTGATACCTAGAAAAAAAGATACTGAGTTAAATACAGAATAAGTGCAATACCTGACAATACCTGGCCAGTGCTCATACTTAGTAAGTATGTCAAGCTAGTGGTTGGTCCTCACTGGCTGCACGAAGAGAATCTCTTTGGCTTATTTTTATCTATAAATCACTCGCTGTAGTTTTTAGTGAACTGGGAAAATCTGCTTTTAGCTACAGTGCTCCAGCGAGCTGGAACTCTCTACAGGAAACTCTGAAGCTCAGCTCGCTGGGATCACTGAACCATTTTAAACTTTTAGTTTCTAATCACCATCAGAAATTGTTTTAAATTAGTTTATCTTTCTATTATGATTTGAATTTTTATCTTATTTGTTTATTTTTATGTATTTTATATTCTTTTATTAAAATTTTCTAAAACATTTTTACATTTATATTTTATGCATGTTTATTACATATTTATTTAAAATTTGTGTTTTACTTTTTTTTTGTTTTTGTTTTTTGTTTTTTGTTTTCAATCCCTTAAAAAATGTAAATGCTCGGCTGCATTGAAAATGAGGGTCACCCCTCAATGTACTTCCGAGATAAAATGAAGGTTGATTGATTCATTGTTAGATTTTACACACTATAGCAGTATATGAGAGACAGGTGGCCAAGAAACCTTGCAGGAAGGTCAGGGCTTTTTCGGACCCTCGCCATATAGGGCCATATACCCTGCAACATTATCTTTAGGACCTCTACTCGAGAACCACTGTCCACCCAAGAGAATTACAACATGGCCAAGCGTACATGGGCTGAAGGACTTGGAAGGCGGACCTATAATAAAAAACAATGCAGCTGAGATATGATTGAGACCAGGGTAGACCAGGGTGTGAGAGCTCAGAGAAACGTTGGTACCCCAGTCCAAAGGATAAAAAGCTTCCTCTCTGAGGAACTGGTCTCCCTCTTTATTCTGATGGCAAAAACAAAGTTACGACAGTAGTTAAGTAGTTCACAACAAGACCGCGAGAGAGTCTGCTGTTTAGACAGCCAGTGGAAGTTCATTCCACCATCTGGGCTCCAGGACAGAGAAAAGTATTGATGCTTGTCTTCCATGCATCTTGAAGGATAGAGCGTCAAGCCAAGCTGTGACTGAAGCTTGAAGGTTTTAAGGTATAGCTCAACTCTTGACCAGTGCCACAAGTAACATAAGTACCAAGTAAAGATCTTGTAGGTCTGTTTGCGTTGCCGTTGTACAGCTTCTATGTCAGTCAGATGGCTCTTTCTTGTTAAAGTAGATGCTTTATGAGTGCAGTTTGTCTTTACTAATTCGGGAGATGTTCTCGTCTTATCAGCAGCTGCCCAAGCACCCAGTATTGAATATCATGGATGTTAATTTTTGTCAATTTTTATTTTTATGCATCATTTGACTGAAGCAGCTGGCATTTGCATTGTGTTCCAATTTCATGATGAACGGACCAATAGAAATGCTTCAAAATAGCATGGAAAGATTTCTGGTTCCATTAACCTACATTGAAAGTAAATAAGTTTTTGGCCTCTCCTGTAAAGTTGCCATTTTGAAGATAATTAATTTTCTTTGGACAGCGACGATATGTTCCTTAACAAGTTGTTGCCTAATGTACACACCCTAAACATACATATGGAATTTTACCCAGGTCCTGTGTGTAGGCCCTCTCCTGACCCTCCAGATAAAGAAGACTGTAGCCACTCCAAAGGAGAGGCATGCCTGCTGGACACTCGGGTATCGTTTCAGACTGACTGTGGATCACTAGGAGAAACCCAGACTTTGCTGATGGCCCTGTACCTGGAAAACCAGGATCTCCCTTAGGACCTGGAGGACCTGCAAAAGAATTGATATAAAGAAAATAAAAAGATGCAGCCAGATGTTAGGAACCCTATTATATGAGTGCTGTAAGCTTGTTTAATACCTTGTGGTCCAACAAAGCCGCGGGGTCCTGGCTCACCAGTGTCCCCTGGAGGACCTAGAGATCCTGGACTTCCAATCTGCCCCAGTGGACCGTGGCTGCCCAGCAAACCTTTTGGACCTGAAGAGACCGCAACGTCATGTAGATTCACCCACAACACTCTCATTGAATCACTCACAGCTGAATTCGATGGAGCATGTAAATACAACCATACCTATGGATCCTGGATTTCCAGGGAGACCAGGTGCTCCTTTGAACCCTGGTGGTCCAGGCGACCCTGGCCTTCCCTGTGGTCCCACTGAGTATGGGGGAGGGTGGATGATAACTGTGCCAGGATCACCTTTGATACCTAGAATGTCATAGAGAAGACAACACATTAAATCTAATAAGACACTTAGAACCATATGTAGCATAGATAGCAGTGCTGCTGCTGGAGTGTTTAACCACCTTAGTGTCACTGCTGGACTGAGTATAGTCCACCAACCAGCAACATCCAGACAACAGTGTCCTGTGGGCTGCATCCTATGACCACTGATGAAGGACTAGAGCAACACACTAGAGATGAGTTACTGTCTCTGACTTTACATCTACAAGGTGGACCAGCAAACTAGGCGTGTCTAATAGAGTGGACAGTGAGCAGACACACACTAACACACCCAAACAAGATCAGAGTGACTGCAGGGCTGAGAATGACCCACCACCCAAATAACATATGCTCTGTGGGGGTCCTGACCATTGAAGAACAGGGTAACAAAGTATACAGAGAATCAGATGAGCTACAGTCTGTAAGTGTAGAACTACAAAGTGCTCCTATGTTGAACATGGACACTGTGTGTAGATACAAGGAGATGTTTTTAATGAAATGGTTGATTTGGGTATATACATGCAAATGTTTGACCAATATTGTGACTGTAACAAGCTGCACATCTTATTGTTTGTTTCAGACTTGAGCATTGAACCTATAATGTAGTGTGTCAGACTAACTACCAGTTTATCATGACTAGGACAAATTTCTCCACCCAAATGTTTTAGACAACTGTGAAAAATGTAGGACATAATTAAATTGGCCTCTCTTTCAATTTGCCTGATTGCTACCAAAGTGCTTTAATATGAATAAGTAAATAAACAACTAAATAAACAAACAAATGAAAGAAAAAAAGAAAAAAACAAAGAAAAAAGGATATTATATATATATATATATATATATATATATATATATATATATATATATATATATATATAGAGAGAGAGAGAGAGAGAGAGAGAGAGATACATACATACACATTTCTACATATCTATACACATGCATATACATATACACATTGCAGTATCTGCTGAAATATAGTAATCGCCTGTGATAACAAAACATGTCACTTGAGAAGCTTCTTCCCACACGCCATCAAACTCAAGAACAGCTGAACATTACACACTACATTCTGGATACAGTCTACTACATCCATCCATATCCAGATGTTCTCTCACTCTTCTTTCTCTGTACAGTCTAATACATACATACATCCATATCCAGATGTTCTCTCACTCTTCTTTCTCTGTACAGTCTACTACATACATACATCCATATCCAGATGTTCTCTCATTCTTCTTTCTCTGTACAGTCTACTACATACATACATCCATATCCAGATGTTCTCTCACTCTTCTTTCTCTGTACAGTCTACTACATACATACATCCATATCCAGATGTTCTCTCACTCTTCTTTCTCTGTACAGACTACTACATACATACATCCATATCCAGATGTTCTCTCACTCTTCTTTCTCTGTACTGCACTTTTTATTTATCTGATTGAGTTTCAGAACACTCTGTACCACCGTCTCCACCAGTGACTCTTCTGTTCTTCATATTTATATCTATTTAATTCAGTCTGCACTGTCCTTTACTGCTGCACTCCGCCCTTTACTTTAAATATTCAACTCTGCACATGTTAAGTTTACAGGCATGTCCGTGCGTGTATGTCACTGTGTGTGTGTATGTGTGTGTGTAGGAGGATGACTAGGTTGGTTGTGTTTGTTAATTCTGTAATGGCAGTTATCGTGCACTGTGAGCTACTGTAACCAAACACAAATTCCTTGTATGTGTGAGCACACTTGGCCAAGTCCGATTCTGATTTATATCATTTATGTCTCACTTGTAGCTCGTCTGCCGATAGACTTTATCTGCATTTGATGAAAACTTATTATGTGTTCTGTGGAATATTTATGAATGGAAACTGAACGTGAATGTATTTCATTATATGAGTCACTGATTGCATAATTACACTGAATTAAATATGATATAAACAGAATACGGCAACTTTACAGAACTGTCTTTGCTTTCAATGTAAGTCAATGAAACCAGAATTTTGGAGCATTTCTATTGGTCCAGTCATCATGAAATTTCCACACGATGTAAACCACAGCTGTCGTGTTAAAACGATCAAATATGGAAGGTACATGTTTTTCATCGGACAGCGACCATATACAGGTAAACCGGCAAGATCTACAGTAGATTTCCAAGAGTTAATCCTCTTTTCAATACTTACCGGCAATCCCATTTATCCCTTTTTCACCTCTAAGCCCTGGAGGCCCAGCTCTGCCTTGATGACCTGCTGGTCCTGGGGGGCCTGTTAAACCAGGGAATCCTTGGACCCCTGAAAGAAGATTTAAAGTGAAGCTCCGTAAGGAACATATGCAAACTGTCATGAACGTGTTTATGGCTTTGCATACACACTAGTGCAGAGTACGTACCTTTGAATCCTGGAGGTCCAGTGAACCCAGAAGGTCCTGGGGGACCCTCTGTACCTCTTAGGCCCTTTGGTCCTGGGGGGCCCAGTGGGCCCACATCCCCTTGGTCCCCTGCGTGAGGGAAAACTGAACCTGGAGGACCGGTTTCGCCCGGCGGACCTAAGACGAATGAACAGCATGAAGAACAAATGGACACGTGCATGAGAAAGTAGCTACTGTCTTCCCAATCCATGCAGTTTACATACATCCACCTATTCAGCCTATAGCAGTTTAGCCCCGCCCACTTATACTGAAGTCATAAGGAGTGTTCCAGCCCAGCCTACTTTTTGAAATGAATTTATTAAATAACTTAAGTTTGGGAGAAGGACCACGCCCAAATTCCTCCCTTCCATCATTACACCTTCTATATAAACCCCTCCTCTGCCCTCACCTTCTCCTGACGAAATTCGCACCCCACCACCTCCCCAGCTCCTCCATCTCTTCCAAAATCGTACTCACTCTTCGCTTGGCAAAAGGGGGGGTCTGGCTTCAAAACCGTGAAAAAGCAGTGAAAGCCACCCAGAACTCCAGCCCCAAGTTTCTCAGAGTTCCCCCTCCTTGCCCTGCCTTAGTGGTCCACACTTTGCAAATGAGACAGGCCGCCAATCAAAAGCAGCCTGTTTAGTGTAAGTGATAAAGACAGGTTATAACATGAATTTGTCAGGCAAGTCAGGCGAGGCAAACGCTTGCAGATATTTGAGGCAGGCAGATTTAATACCACAAGGGTCGTACAAGACCACAGAATCATAACTACCAAAACCGAAACCGAGAGGCAACAGCGGAAACGAAGTAGCGGGCAAGCGTTCAATACCAACGAACAACACAGCGGTCAAATCCAATAAGGGCTAAGACCTGAACGAGAAAACAAGCAAACGAGTCATAAACAAGAAGTCAGTACAAGAAATGAACACTCAGTATGCTATGAAGATAATAGAGAATACTTCACAATGATAAAACAGACAGATGGGTTTAAATACAATTTAAATACAGTTTAAATACAGTTTAGAAACTTTAGATATTCCATTAGCTTTAAATACATGCCTTCCACCAATCAGAAGCCTTGCACCTGTTCTCAGTCACCTCAGCACTCATTTGGTCCACCTGTTAGGTCTGTTTGTGTATTTCTTTGGGACGTTACTGCTCCAGGCCTGGTCAGTAGATGCTGTTATGACCTTGTTCTGTTATCTGGATTTGGCTTTTGTTTTCTGTTCTTTTGTTATGGTTGGACTCTCTGACCTCTGGTGTTATTTCACTGCCCTTTACAGCTCGTCCCATGTGTTATGACTGGATGTTTTTGGTTTTGGCTCAACGGCTCTTCTTCTGCACTTCCACCAATTGTGCACAGTTTTGCTTAAGTTTTATCAGTAGGCATTTGCACACTCAACCACCCAAATATATACACTACCGCTCCGGTTTAGGATCACTTTAGAATTTCATTTAATGCAATTTTCATGCAATTCACAAACAATATTGTCCATTTCACAATTAACCCTTGTGTTGTCTTGCGGGCCAAAACTGACCCGCTACCATGTTCAGCTGCAGAAAAAATACCTTGAACTATGTTTTTCCAACTTGAAATTTTATGACTTTTCCTAAAGGGACCCCATCATTAGAAAAAGTGATACTTTGTTTTCGTTTATGTTTCCATGTGGGCTGTACACCACTAGGGTACAAGGATTGTCTTATGGGTCATTTTTGACCTGTGAATTCTTAAAGCATTTAAACACCAGAAAAAAGTTCAAAGGCCACATGCAAACTCTCTAACACACACACCACACACACACACCCACCCCCACACACACACACACACACATCAAAGAAACTGGAACTTGCATTTGACCTGCACCTGCACTCTTGATCTGCAGCTAACCCAATCACACAAGCTCCCAAACAAAACAAAAAACAAAAATCTCAGACATAAAATAAATTCAGTATAGGGGTATAAAGATACCCCAAATCAAGGTACCCCTAGTTGGTTCTTTGCTGAAGCCATGAGAAGACGTTTCACTGCCAAACAGGTCCTGGATGAGATATTTTCAGGAGCTCAGGAGGAACAAGAGGATGAAGATGTATCTGAAGAGGATGATAGGGAGGAATGCAACCCAGGCGATGATGCATCTTCGGATGAGGAAGAGGAAATCCCTCAAGCTGACAGAGAGACATTTTTGTCAAATAACAGCAAAATTGCATGGTCCTCATCAAATTCAGACAGCAACCAGGGAAGAACAGCAGCACCAAACATCATAAGGATGACTCCAGAAAAAACAAGAGAAAAAACAAGAGAAGGATGTTCCTTGAGAAGTTGGGAAAGGCTCCTGTCACCCCATGCATTGAGAGAAGGGAGCTCCTGCCTCACACAGAAGCCTCTGCAGCCATTGTGGAGGCAGTTCAGGGAGCTGAATCTTGTCCTGATCTACCTGAGGCTGCAGCTGGGTCACTCAAAAGAAAAAGGTGCCAGTTCTGCCCCTGGAAGAAGGACTGCAAGACAAAAACTGTGTGCTGCACATGTGGGAAACACATCTGCAAAGTCCATTCTCACATTTGCACATACTGTTCTACATGTGCTAAATAGAGTTAATGTTGAAAACTGTTCACAAAATCAAGCAACATTTTGTTTTATTGTGTTATGAGAGAATTATTTCACTATTTTCCCTTTCAATACAATTAATTCAGAAGTAGTTACTTCACATTTATAAGAGCATAATAAACCTTTACTGAATAAATGAAAACTGTTGGTTTGTGGAAAAAAAAAGTTTAATACTGTTTATTGCTAATTGTCTTTTTGTATTGTGTAACAAAAAATAAATAATAATAAATCAATTTAATTGAGTTGAATTGATAAATAACAGGTTGTTTCATCATGTAAAATCAATTTTGGATTCACAATTCAATTAAGCTGCTTTAGTTTGGGGCTTTGGTAGGGCGGGTCATTTTTGACCCGTAGGACAAGGGGAGTAAACAGAATGTTAAGATCGCACAAGGGTTAATGTAAGTGTATCAGATGATTTTAAAGAATAAAAATGTTTGTATTAAAGCCTATTTTTGTAAAGAGGCTTATTTTACATATAGTTCTATTATCAGTAATTCTCAGTCCTCTGTCTAAATCTCCTGGTACGACCACCAATCCAAGTTAAGGATGTTATTGGACTAATTGGTTGTTAGGACACTCTTGCTCAATTGTGATGCACAGCTGAAAAACATTCTACTAATAAGTGAGTATAAAAGGGAGAACAACATTCTTTCTTTAGAGACCCGTCAGTCCATTGTTGTGTTAAGGAAGAAGATACTCCATTAAAACAAGAACATTTCACTGTGATCCCAAACTTTTGAGCGGTAGTGTACATCATTTAAATACTGCTTTGGCTCAAAGTTACAATAATTAAAAGGGTTCAGTTTATTATACACAGTTTAGGTTCACATAGGTCTAGGAGTTGTGTTTTGGGCTTTGCAGAGTATCAATTACAGGTATGTGTAATGTCAAAACTACACATACCTGGTGGTCCGTTAGGTCCGCTTGGTCCAGGGTCTCCACTGACTCCCGGAATCAGCGTTTCACAGTTTCTGCCTGGTGCACCAGGTGGACCGTAGAGGCCTGGGGGACCTAAAGAAAAATCCGACATGACATTATCATAAATACAGATGCTACAGAATCAAAACTAAAGTATTTATCATCATCAAACAGATAAAACTGAGAATAAGGAACAAACTATGTCAAACTATGTTATTTGTCAACAAAATTTAAAAAATATCTTCAAATCACAAAAAAACTCTTCAAACTATGACTGGGTGCCATTCCTCAGTCAATAAATATGTATGTTATATTTTTGCATTCACTTTAAAGCAGCTTAATATAGTATACACAACTTGAACTCAGCATTCTAGTTACATGTGATGGGATACACAGTCTTGGATGTAAACCATTTGTTCACAAATAGATTAAAAAATAAGAAATTCCTGCAATAATAACTGAAATATAGGAAAAAAAAATATTTAAAAAGAAAAAAAAAAAATTGAACAATAAATGAATAATACCAGTCTATACTAAACTGGTGTTGTTTGACCTTGTTTGTTATATAAGTACTAAGCCTTCTCAATTAGAGTGACCAATCAACCTAACATGCATGTGTTTGGACTGTGGGAGGAAACCGGAGTACCCGGAGGAAACCCACTCAAGCACAGACAGAACATACACACTCCACACAGAACGGCTCGGACTGGGAATCCAACCCGGATCGTCTTGCTGTGAGGCGACAGTGCTGACCACAACACCACCGTGCCGCCTATATCAAACTCATATATGTATATTAAAAATTTTGTGAATGTATTGTAAAATGGCAACACTTGTTGAGACCTGGGTCTCCAGGTTGGCCTGTCAGGCCTTTCTGTCCTTGATGAGAAGCTCCTAGAATTCCTGGGGAACCAGGTGGACCCCGGTTTCCAGGATCACCACGTATCCCAGTAGGACCTGCCACGTCTGGCCCTGGGAATGAAATATTTCAATATCAGCCTAATAGTCTAAACAGCAGATATGATCATATTAACATGTATATTTCACAGATTTCAGGATCCAGACACTAATATCTACTAAGGGTCAGTCAGTCAGGAAAGCACAGCCACTAGATTTGGACTCAAGGTTTTGGTCTCACCGCCGTAGCCCTTCTCGCCTTTAGGTCCACGGAGACCATTTAGACCCTGGAGGCCTGGAAGTCCTCGAAATCCTGGAAAAAGAAACTCACTGTGATCCAAGAATGGAATACTTTCTAAGTAGTTCTTGCTGTTCTATAGTAAAACCCCAATCTATCGAGAGTCAGACACAAGCACGCTCCTTCAGAATTACCTTTTAGACCTGGTGGGCCTGGATAGCCTTTAGTTCCTGGTGGTCCCGGAGGTCCTGGAGGGCCTGGAAGCCCAAAGCGTGAAAAACCTGGCAGACCCACATCCCCTGCACACAGAAACACGCCTATTAGGTTCCTCCTAAATAAGAGAGGGAGGTGTATTATATACACTTTTCAGCATTATGCTCTGTAGAAATTCACCTTGAGGACCATGCAGTCCAGGGGGTCCAGCAGAACCACGGGGACCAGGCAACCCCTTTGGCCCTGGGAGTCCTTGATCTCCTGGATCACCTGGGGCTCCGACCTCAGCTATGATGGGAAGATAAAAACATCAATTAGAGCACTAGTTAAAAGAAAATTGACATTGACTCTAAGTCCAGGTGTGACTATTTATACACATCTGTATCAAAACCACGCTCGCTTTGACTCACCGTCACATTCTGTAAAAGGACATACATAGAGGGACGTCTGACCTAAAACAAACTCCAGCTTTATTAGTAAATAAATAAAGAAAGAATCAAATCTGACCATTCGCTCCACTGTCCCCCTTAAACCCCTTCAGTCCTTGTGGACCTGGATATCCCACAGCGTCTCCAACATCACCTGAAAAACAGTTTTGTTAGACATCAGCAACCACAACTCAGACAGGAAATCTAGAAAATGGAGAAAAAAGTGAAACTTTATTAGTAAAAAAGCTATAAAGGCCTAAAATAGTTCCGACTGATGACAACGCTGATTTTCAACAAACGGAGAGGCAAAGGAATCTCAGAAAGCTAAGAAAGTCCAGTTATTATATTGTGGGTTAATTTGACATGTTTTCACTTTGAGGTCTCTGACATACTTGAGACCCTCTCTGAAGAACGTGTTTACTAAATAGTTGTTGTGTAAATACCATATGTTCTCATATTTTATCTTTAGGATCTTCTAAGAATTTATCATAAAGTTGTAGTTTTTTATTTTATTCAAATTTTGACTGGACTCTTTGTCTTTGAGTGTATTTAATTGTGTAGGTCAATTTGACCCATAACATTATTAACATAATTTTTTTACATAATATGAGGGTTAATTTTTCACCATTGTTTATTGATTTTTTATTTTTTATTACTCTTATTATTAATATTATTTTTTTGTTATTACTTTTATTATTTTTACTATTTATTTTTTTACTATTTTATGTTTTACTACTATATTTATATTTCCTTTATTGGCTTATTTTTATCTTTGTTTTATTCCTGATTTTAGTTTCTTATTCAGATTTTATTTGTTTTTCTTTTACGATTTACCTTACCTAATTTTAGTCTTTGTTCTTATTGTTTCTTTCACATTTTAAGAACTCATTAAAATTATTTTAATTTATTTTTAACCCCTTTTTTTTATAATTGTAATTCTCGGCGACATTGTAAATGAGGGTCTCACTTAATGTATTTTCGAGTAAAAATAAATATTGATTGATTGTTTGATCTTTAGTGCTGAAGTGATGCATTTTGTTGCTGGGATACAGCAGATTGCTTTAGGAGAAGGCAGTGGGATTATGGGAGCGGCAGTGAAGGCAGAGAAAGTAATCTTGAGTATTTTGTCATTTAAATTTAAATAAATGATAAAAACAACATTAAAAAAAAAACATTCAACCCAACAGTGATCACATCAGTCAGATACCTTTAATGCCTGGTTGCCCTGGTAGCCCTGGTGCACCACTGAGCGCAGGAAGGCCTGGATCACCCTGTGTGGAAAAATATTGATCTCAAATTTCTGGTCATATGGTCCTAACCCAAAGTTTCTGCACAGCACAAACCATCACCCTGTGTAAAATAATAAGACCCCGAGCAGGGTTTACCTGATCTCCAATACTTCCTGGGAATCCAATGGCTCCTGGATATCCTTTGGGCCCCTGTGGACCTGGTGGTCCCTGAGGTCCACTTCTTCCAGGTAGGCCGGGGAAGCCTTTCTGAAATCCAGGACCACCATTCAGTCCAATGAGGCCATGTTTTCCAGGTAATCCAGGCAAACCTTTAGGACCTGAAGAACAGGAATTACGATTTCCAGGATATCAAATTTACATCTGAGCTCATTGGCCAGGATATGTTTGATCCATTTTTTTAAATTTATCAGTTTACTAAATTCTATATCCCCCAAAATGTTTTTGGATATCATAAACTTTATAGTACCCATGTACCTCTAGGTCCTGTGAATCCTGGTCTCCCATTGTGTCCAGGTAAACCCTTTATGCCTTTTATGGGATATGAGGGACCTGGAGGTCCAGGATTTCCTCTGATTCCTGAACAAATTTACAACAGCACAGCAGTTCAAGCACATATTGCGGTTCACAGCTTAAGGTCACATAATGTCCACTTGTACCTAAACTTACAGACAGTTTATAACTTGTTTTATTCCGCTTTGTACAGTTACAGGTGGCTGCTGGGGACTTTACTGGTTACTGTAATATCTTACATAGGATAGGCTGTTTCTAATGGATTTGTAATGTACAAGAGGGAAATTTTTCCAGCCCAAAGCCATACGTCCAAACAGAAAGCTGCATACAAGTAGGGCTGCAGCAATGGATTATTTTAGTGATTGAGTATTCTGTCAATGAATTTATTAATCGGATACAAATATTTTTTCTTTATTAAAGAGCTAAAGTAAATATATAAGATAAAACAAGACAGGTTTCATAACCTTTTATTGCTTGAATTGCATGTAGTAAGGTTTTAAAGAAAACATTTTAATGATTACTATTATTGAAATGTATTACTATAGTAATGTAATTGAAATGTATTACTATTAGACCTATATATCATACTATAAGTTCACAAGACCGGCTACTGTACACATGACTGTTTCTGCTCAGATGCTGAAACATGGATGTCGTGCTCGGCTAGGGGTTACCGTAAAACTCAGACTCGCTATCAGTTTGCTGGGAAAGCTTAGTCGCTTGTTAGCTTCTTATCTGAATTCTCCGTTCCACCTTAAATAGTATAGAAGTTACATTCCGGCGCCTCTATCTGCTGTATCATTTAAGGTGGAAAGACGGAATTCACATAAGAAGCTAACTTCAGCCATGTCTTTCTTCAGGTTGGCGCTCAGTAACGGCTCTCTCGGCTAGTTCAGGTTTACAGTAGACGTTGGACACTGTGTATGGTTTTCTCTGACCCGTCTCTTCTGTTCGTCTTTCTTTACTCTCTCTTTCTTTCTCTGTTTTACAATCCGCTCCATCAAATCACGTCTTCTTCATGTCATCCGTGCGAAACAGTGCACTGTATAACGCTGCATTTGCACTGCTCCGTCGCGTTGACGCGCTGCAATGTATCCCATTCATTTTTAATGGGGAGCTTTGGTTCCGTTAGACGCGGCCGCGCGGTGCATCATGGGTCTGGTGCGTCGAGTTCGAAGATAGCTCTACTTCGAAAGAGTCTGTCTCTGAGTAGCTGTAGCAGATGCTTCAGGATAGTGGCTTAAGGAACAGCAGAAATACAGCGCTGCCGGAGAGGCGGGAATCTGGGCTAAATATGCTAATTGGCTGTTTCCAGTGATGAAATATAATCAGGCAGGTTAACTGAGCTGCTTTCTTGCTTCGTGAGAGAAACTAACACTCTTACTGCGTCTGTTAGCGCTGAAGGCGGTTATGATTCAGCTAACGTTAGCACAACACCAGCACGTATTAGCTAGTTAGCTAGCGACATGGCTAAAATTCAGTCAGTGTATGAATATACCTGTAACGGTTCTGTAAGTATGACATTAACTAACAGTTACTTGTGTATGGATTTCACAGAGAAGCAGCCCCTTTCACTGGGTTTGGGGACTCTTATGGGGACAGGGGAAGGGATGAATGCTCCAGCACGTATTAGCTAGTGAGCGACATGACTAAAATTCAGCCACCGTATGAATATACCTGTAACGCTATTAGGTATCACTCAGGTTCTGTAAGTATAATATTAACTAACAGTTACTTGTGTATGGATTTCACAGAGAAGCAGTCCCTTTCACTGGGTTTGGGGACTGTTATGGGGACAGGGGAAGGGATGAATGCACCAGCACATATTAGCTAGATAGCTAGCGACATGGCTAAAATTCAGCCACAGTATGGATATACCTTTAACATTGTTAGATATCGCTTGTGTTCTGTAAGTTTAATATTAAATAACAGTTACTTGTGTATGGATTTCACAGAGAAGCAGCCCTTTCACTGGGTTTGGGGACTGTTATGGGGACTGGGGAAGGGATGAATGCCACAGAGCAGTTTTATTGTTAAAGGATTGCAGAGTTTTATGCAGTGCTTAATTTGTGCTGGATCTTGCTGGAACAAGATCCGCCACCTTTCATATTTCAGGCGTTCCAGAACTTATTTATGTGGATCCACCTCCTCTTTGAGGTCTTGTAGGACATCAAAACTATTCATCTAGTGGCATCTCTTAGATTTTATGGTTGCGGCTCCTTACTGCAGTCATTAAAGCTAGGATTATTTTATTGTATAGAATGCTACTATGTTAGATGGACACTTGAAGCACTGTTGTGTCTATGCGTTCCAGGACCTTTTCCATCACTGCCACTTGCTGGATCACCCCACCTTTAGTGTTCCATTACCTGATGTTTTACAAATTAAGCACTGGTTTTATGGTTTAAGCATAAGTAACACTAATGTTTTGTTCTTAATAAAGAAGTACAAAGATGTTCATTGTTTGAACAAGATCCAAATAAAAAGATAAAAAATAAAAAGGTAGCCTCTTATGGTGACAGTATAAGACTGAGATTACTCATGTTTTCGGTTAAACACATTTTTGTATCAAAAAATTTTCAAATGATACCCAACCCTAATCAAGTGCCTGTGTGACAGTTGGGACATGTAGCTTTGACGCAGAAGTACCTTTTTGTTATCATCTTATGGGAAGAAAAAATATCGAGATGTATATAATTTACGACAATTCAGCAAAAAATATTGAGGTATTATTTTTGATCCATATCGCCCAGCCCATCAGTATAAACAAGCTTTTAAACTAGCTTAAAACTAAGGTATAAACAGTGCAAGGGATAGTACCTTTGAATCCTTTGTAGCCCCCCTCTCCTATCACTCCAATCTGCCCCTCGTCCCCTCTCTCTCCTGGTCTACCTGGTGGCCCCTGCAAGCCTGGGAATCCAGGTAATCCTTTCGGTCCAGTTAACCCAGGACGTCCTCTGATTCCTTCAGAATGAGTTCAGGCACAATTATGGACTTGATCATGAGGAACTAAGATCCTTACCACAGCAGGATGTTTCACCATGAAAGAGAAGTCTTACCTTTCACTCCAGAAAGCCCAGGGAGCCCTGGTTCTCCAGGTGCTCCTCTTAAGCCACGAGGTCCAGAGGCACCCTGGGGACCAGGTGAGCCGGGTGGGCCTCGAGGTCCCTTCTGTCCAACTCCAGGAAAACCGGCCAGTCCTCTTTCTCCTTTAAAGCCACTGATGCCTTGAAGGTAAAACATTGCCAGTAAGTGATGTGATGGTCATTTGAAATTGCAGCTAAATGGAGAGTTCTCAGCGTCTTACCCGGGAGCCCAGGCAGGCCTGGAGGTCCTGGGGGACCTGGGGGGCCTTGTCCACTACTACAAAAATCAGGGCTGTTCCCCGGTAGTCCAGGTGGACCCGGGTTCCCAGCCTCTCCACGCCGCCCCTCACATCCTACTGGTCCAGGGCGTCCAGTTTCCCCTGCACAAAACACAAGTTATACCAAAGATGTCATCACTGATTATAACAAAACATGACAGAGTAAATATACGTGTACATCAATGAAAGTGTAGACCAGGGATATTTAATTCTAGTTCAGTAAGGTCCACCTAGAGGAGATTTCCTCAGGGCAAGGTCCGGACCCTCATCATTTCTAAAGTGTGTTCTGATTCAGTGGTGTATCCTGTTTACTGAAGTAGCCTAGTATCAGCATCTTATACCATCAGCTACTGAAACACCAACACATCACACATACCGTTCAGTATATTTCAGTATATTTACTGTTTAAATGCTGAACTGAAGATTTTTCATCACTTTAAGTAAAAACAAGGACTACAGTTAAAATGCTTTTTTTTAAAAAGTGCATCACAAACTGCTAATTTATAATAAAAAGAAAATAAAATGTTTAGTCTTGTTAACTGAGTTTCACATCTTAACAGTTTATCTCTCTCTTGTATTCCTCCACACTTTCTCTTGTTTAGTGAAAGAAGTGAACTCTTGGTTGTCCAGCCAGGACTTTATCCTCCGGGTACTCCAGTTTCCTCCCACAGTTCAAACCCCCACCAAAGCGTGTAAAGCATAAAGACAAGAAAAGTTCTGCCGCTCAAAATAAACAGTGTCAGAATTAAATCCTTCTCAACAGATTATCAGTTTGGGTCCACTCTGGACAACGTCTGGGTTAAAGATAGAGTGAGGAGCTTGTTCATATGGGGGAGGCTCAGAGTTGAGCCGCTACTCCTCCACATGGAGAGGAACCAGCTGAGGTGGTTTGGGCATCTGGTTAGGATGCCTCCTGGACGCCTCCCTGTGGAGGTGTTCCGGACATGTCCGACCGGGAGGAGACCCCTGAGAAGACCTAGCACACGATGGAGGGATTATATCTCTCAGCTGGCCTGGGAACACCTTGGTATCCCCCTGAAGAAGCTAGAGGAGGTGGCTGGGAAGAAGGAAGTCTGGGTTTCTGTGCTTAGGCTGCTACCCCCGTGACCCAGATCCCCAGAAAAGCAGTAAATAATGAATGCATGGACAGGTAAAAACTATATAGCCAAAAGTATGTGGACACCCATATTTACTGTTAAGATGTTTCCACATCCATTACTATGAGGTTTACAAGATCAAGCATGTAGTCATGCAATCTCCATAGATGAACACTAGCAGTAGAATGGATACTGAAGAGGTCAGTGATTTTAAACGTGGCACTGTCATAGTAGGCCACAAACCAGTTTGTGAAATTTTTGCTCTGCTAGAGCTGCCCCAGTCAACTGTAAGTGCTATTATTGTTGAACTAAAGTACTTAGGAGCAACTATGTTGTTAGACTTAATGGTAGTCCACACAAACTCAAAGACTGGGGTCCTAAGCATAAAGCAAAGATCTATAAAGATATGCTTTGACAAGTATAACAAGGACGCAATTAGAAGTGATGGCAACGTAATGCGCCAAAAATCAGGCACTTGGGGACATAATTATATTTTAAAAATATTTTTCAGGAAGCTTTTATTTACTCAGTAAACACTTTATTATTTAAATATTCAAACAGTATTAAAAGAGTAAGTAGTGCTTTTACATACATCAGTGTGTTTATTTAACCCTTTCCAAGCTTCTCCTTCTATAAACAACCCAGTATTATTTACAGTTCTCATCTAATACCTGCTTTAACTGCTCAATACTTTATTAATCTAAATCAAGATTGCTGCTGAAGGAACTGAATACATTCATACAATGTCTGGGGCGTCCAGGAGAAATCTGGAACTACACTTTGTTCTTCAAACTGGAGCTCAAGATCTGATCTACTTCTTTCACAATAAGATATTCATGTTACTTTGTATTGTATGTATGATTATTTACATCTGTTCTAATCAGATCTGCTGTTCTTACTGGTGAAGATACACTGTTTTTAAACAACAAGCTTAGGTGCCATAGACTTTTGCACAGCAGTGTACCTTTTAGTCCTTCAGGGCCTTGTTGACCACGTAAGCCCTTTGGACCAGGGTTTCCAGGGAATCCTGTTCGTCCAGGAGGGCCTGGTCTGCCTGGAAAGGAATCTCCTGGAGGCCCCTTTAAACCTGGAAGTCCTTGTGGCCCTGGTAATCCTGCTGCACCCTTATAACTACGCCCAGGAGGACCTTGATCACCTGGATCACCTAGTAATCCGGGGAAACCTGTAAAGGCATAAACTGCTATCAGTAATCAGAGAATTCTGGACTATAAAAGATAAAACCATGTGATTTCAATTTACCTGGAGGTCCGTACCCCCCGCTTTCTCCATCATCTCCTTTTTCGCCTTTTGTCCCTGGTAGACCAGGAGAGCCAGCATATCCAGGTGGTCCTGGTGGCCCAGGTGGTTCTGGTTGTCCCAGAAAAAGACTCGTACTTTTACTAATAATCTGATGAATGGAAGCTATGAAATGCAATTCATTAAAAATATAGAAATTTTTGTGAAACGCAAAAGCCAACCTGGGTTGCCACTGTCGCCTGGTGGCCCTTCCAGGTTGCCTGGAATACATGGCAGCGTATCCCCTGAAAAAATAAAAGGTAAAGGTAAAACTTGTAATCAGATCATGATCATGAAATAACATGAAATAATATCAATAAGACTGATTGGAGAAATTTGGGAGTTAGGATTTTGCATGACTAAGCTTAAACTACGGGTTTAACACTTGTGCTGCTTTCTAAAAAAATAGCCAAGGAAAATGACTTGATAAATTAAATAATTGAACTAAAAACTAGAGATGGAAGGATCGCTCGTCTATGTATCGGTATCGGCCGATTTTTAATCAAAATATGTGATCGGCTGATATTTCTCCAATTTAGCCGATCCCGAGAGCCGATCAATGCCGTTAAACAAATGAGCCTTATTTTTGTATTTCCAGCTAGCGGTTCATCCAGGAAGAGGAGCCCTCCTTAAAACCCACTCCGGCCAGCTCCCTGCAATTCCTATCTGAACGCCTAGGTGGAAATACACACCCTTTCATTTTCCACAGACTGACTCAAGCAGCGGCCTCGCGAGTACAGTTTACGGCGTTCACCGCAAGTTGGATAGAAAACATCGTCCATCTGGCAGCTCTTTACCGTATGTGACGCAGACTCATCCAAGATGTTTTTACAATTTGTAAAATTAATGTGTCTCGTTGGAAAACCAAAACAAAGACATTTAACACACTAATCTGATACGACACTTAAGAGTAGACCACGCAGCTGAATACAGTGAGTATCAGTAAACAGCACAGCTAGCACAAAACAAATAACCCAGAACACCATACAGACCAGATCTGACCAGTACGAACAGAACAGCAGCAACAATTCAAGATCTACATTTAATGATTGCAATTTTAGTTTAAAATAACAGAGTCTGCGTTTAATGACTGCTGCTTTTACTGCATTTATTTAATTAGCTTTTTTAGTTTTAAATTAAGGGTCTAAATGTAATGATTGCAGTATTGGCGATATTTGATTTACTTTGTTTATTTACTGATAATTTAGTTAAAAATATTACGCTGTTTCACATGAGCTCATTAAAAATGGTAATAAACCAGTTTAGACCATGTTTTATAACAACATGTAGCCCTACCATGGCATATACCCCGCCCTTGATCGGTTTCAGTTATCGGCCCAGAAGAAGATCGGCAATCAGAATCGGCCTCAAAACCGCTGATCGGTCCATCTCTACTATAAACGACTACAACTTCATCTAAACCCAAAGCAAAGGAGCAATATGCAAGATTTTTTGTTTCCAACATTTCAAAATGAAATACAATCATTACAAGCACTCTGGTATTTCCACCTAGTGGTTCAGATAGGAATTGCAGTGATCTGCCTGGAGGGGGTTTCACGGAGGACTGCTCTTCCTGGATGAAACGCTAGCTGAAAATACAGAAATTTGGCTCATTTGTTTAACGCCATCGATCGGCTCTCTGAATCGGCCAATCACCAATTATTACTATTAAAATGATAAAAATAGGAAAATCCTAGGAAGGTGTGTCCAAACGTTTGACTTATATATTGACATTATTGTTAAGTATAATTTTGACAGGTTGCATCATCTTACTTATTGCTCCTTTAAAACAACATTTGTATTTCATTGCACACTTTGCTTTTAGACACATGACTCATAAATGCTATTCAAGTGACAGGAATCTCTTATACCACAAAATATTTGAATGATTTTTAGAACAAGTATTTCATGCACTTATGTTCAAACCGTATTCAAAGCCTGTAACATACTGTAATTCACTGTGAAGAGAATATAACTCTGTAACTGTACCTGGAGGACCAGAAGGTCCAGGAAATCCAAGTGGGCCTTCAGGGCCCTGGTCTCCTGGTGGCCCAGGTTGCCCCCTTTGCCCTGGAACACCTATGCCTTGAGGACCTGCGGGTCCTTTAGCCCCAGCAGCACCAGGGTATCCTTTGAATCCTTTGGGGCCTGGATAACCATCTCCCTAGCAGCATGAACAGCAATTAAAAACTAGATACACTGAAACTATGTACAACCACTTCCTTTAGCACAGTCAAGTCACGTTACTATGACTAATATCCAGAGTAACCGCCATGTGCAGCACGTACAGCAGCTATACAGACTGGGAGACTCAATAAGGTCCTGGTAGGTGGTCACAGGTATCTGGAGCCATGCTGACTGTAGTGCATCCCACAGTTGCTGGGGGGAACATGGGTGAGGATCCATAGAGCCAACACCACCATCCATTCCACAGATGCTTAAGTCTGGGGAACTAAGGGTCCAGGGTAGTACTTGGAAGTCTTGCTCAGCTCTTTCAACCAATGTGGGACATTTCTAGCCAAGTGATGTGTCACATTGTCTTGCTAGAAGATTCCATCCACCCCAGGGAAGACAATCAGCATGTATGGGTATTTGTGATCTGCAAGGATGGATTGAGAGTGGGTACCCTAAAAAACATTCCCCAGACCATTCTGCTGCCACCTACATGCTGCCACCATCAAAAGCAGGTCATAACACTGTGTATTGTCTGTGTATGTGTTGGGTGTTACTAATATAATGGCTAATAAATATATCTACAGGGTAGATGTACCTAATAAACTGGCAAACTGTATTGTATATGACTTGCTAGTGCCTGATCATGGACTCACGGGGGGTCCTGGATCTCCTGTCAAACCAGGCTGTCCCGGAAGACCTGGTTGGCCCGTAGCACCTGGTGGACCACTGGGTCCAGGATCTCCTCGATCTCCATTTATGCCTTTGTAAAGTAGAAGCAAAACATAATTTAACAGCAGACTTTAATGTGAAATAAAATACAACCAATTGGTGAAGAACGTGACCTGAAAATGATCTTACCTCTTACATCTGAAAAATAAGGGGCTCCTTTCTGACCTTTGAAACCCTTCGGACCAGGTGGACCAGAGTTTCCCTAGACAGCAATGGTTTTGTATTTAGCAATAGACAACAGTTATAATAGACAACACAATCTGATCTGGCACAGCACCAACACTGTCCCCATCAGATAAACAGCACTTTCATCTCTGAGAGAGAGGAGAACATCAAGCTCCACTTCAGGAGCCACAGTTGTTTCTTTCCATCCTTCCACCGTGAGAAGCCACCTCAGCGCTAGGGATGCATAGCTGTTCAAGAAGCTCCTCACCGAGTAAAGGAAATACAGACACAAATAAAGAAGATGCTGTTGTTCTCTTAATAATGGACTGACCACCCCAGAGTCCAGAACCTCAATATAATGGCATGTGTGTAGGGTTACTTGTATGGTGAGAAACATGTACGCATCTTCTAAACCGCCTACCCTTAAGGTTTACATGGAAAAGTGGGGGTGGAGGGTTGCTGAAGCCTATCCTAGTGCTCACTGGGCAGAAGGCAGGAAACACCCAAGACAGATTCTAAGGGCAATTCAGCATCTCCAATTCGCTGACTGCACAGAGAGTCTCTCCGGAGCAGCCAGAGCTTCCCAGATATTACTTAGCTTCCAGCACTCGAGACTAACAGAACTAAAGAGAACAGAACAGAGCCGCTGTGTTAACAACCATTACAGCAAATCAGCGTCTCTCTAGTTGTGTCTGAAATCACCTACTAGTCAGTAGGTACTAGATTAGAGTCAGTACGTACTGCTTGAGCGGTAGACTAGTAGGTCATTTGTCTTGTCTTGTGATGCAAGACCACCACCGTAAAAGTCCTGCTATTCATTTAAAAGCTCCGTTTACTGACAAATTAATCAATCAATTAATCAATCAACCTTTAGTTTCACTCGGGAGTACACTGAGGGAGACCCTTGTTTACAATCACGCCGAGCATTACAACTATTAAACAAAAAAGAGATTGAAAATAAATAAAAATTAATTTTAATGAATACTTAAAATGTAAAAGACACAATTAAACAGAGACAAAATTAAGATAAATCGTAAAAGAAAAACAAATGAAAACTGAATAAGAAACTAAAATCAGGAGTAAGACAAAAGTAAAAATAGGTCCATAAAAGTAGATATAACTATAGTAGTAAAACATAAAATAGTAAAAGAAATAATAATAATAAAAACAATACAAGTAATAATAGAATAAAATAATAATAATAAGAGTAATAAAAAAGTCAGTAGGTACTAGATTAGAGTCAGTACGTACTGCTCGAGCGGTAGACTAGATGCAAGACCACCACCGTAAAAGTCCTGCTATTCATTTAAAAGCTCGTTTACTGACAGATTTAGATCTTTTAGTGACTCTGATCTGAGTTTTTATCTGATTATGTATCAGACGGTGTGGAGCTGTAGATCAGAGAAGATGAAACGGGAGGAATGTAATCATTGTTTATCTCAGCAGTAGCGTTAACTTCTGTAGCGGCAGTTCACTAGCCGTAGCTACGTAGCTTGTTTAGGCTTTTCTGCTCGTACTTAATGCTCATTTTACTGGAAATGAACTACATATAGGTCAGCTCCTGATGCCTGAACATCATTGTATATATACCATCCTGGTGGAAAGATCACTCACAGGGGGGCCACTCAGTCCTGGGTCTCCTTGGCTCCCTGGTTCACCCTTCTGTCCTGCCTGCCCAGGAAGCCCATCATTTCCTGGAGGTCCAGGTGGGCCAATAGGGCCCCTCTGTTCTGATCCGCCCGAGGTGCAGTAGTTATCACCAGGACAGCCTGAAAGATGAGTAGTCATTAAATCATAGACTTACTAAGACAAACTTTAATCTTTTATAAGTATACCACACGCATATACACACCTTTCTGCCCTTTAAAACCTCTTATCCCAGGAAACCCTCTATCCCCTTTATCCCCGGGCGGACCCTCAGGACCAGGGAGGCAATAACCTTCAGGAACACACAACAACATGGGAATAACTGAATAGCATAAATAATGTGAAGATCTAATATTTGCTCAGATATTTATTGGTAAATAACGTCACATATACAGAACAAACACAGCTCACCATGACTCACTGAGGTTTCGATGCAGCACCGTAAGAGAAATGGAGAAGGAACAGATTAATAAACAGAAAAACGTGATTTATTAATAATTACATTAACTTATTATATTCAGGTTAAAGAATTTAATTGCCTGATATTTATCTTTGACATGCTGCAGCCCATCTGACAAAATCATGGCTGAGAATTAATCAATCAATTAATCAATCAACCTTTAGTTTCACTCGGGAGTACACTGAGGGAGACCCTCATTTACAATCACGCCGAGCATTACAACTTTTTAACAAAAAAGGGATTGAAAATAAATTAAAATTAATTTTAATGAATACTTAAAATGTAAAAGACACAATTAAACAGAGACAAAATTAAGATAAATCGTAAAAGAAAAACAAATAAAAACTGAATAAGAAACTAAAATCAGGAGTAAGACAAAAGTAAAAATAAGTCCATAAAAGTAGATATAACTATAGTAGTAAAACATAAAATAGTAAAAGAAATCATAATAATAAAAACAATACAAGTAATAATAAAATAAAATAATAATAAGAGTAATAAAAAATCCATAATAGAATGGTAAAATGAAATCAAAATAAAAATAATAATTAAAAAAACCCTAAAACTGTTAACTAAACTTAAATAAAATATTGGCAGGTCGTGCGGAGCTGGTTAGAAAGTAAGAGTTTAAAATGACTCCCAGTTCAGTAAAAGCTAATTTTTTCATTAAAAATCTTTGTTTTGACGTTAAATCTTTATTGCTTATTAAAAATAACGCAACCTACCAGACTCATTCCAGTGATCGGATCACCCTTCAGGCACTGAGAGTTTTTAGTGAACTGGGAAAATATGCTTTTAGCTTCAGTGCATCAGTGAGCTGGACCTCACTACAGAACTCACTAAAGCTCAGCTCGCTGGAGTCACTCGATCATTTTAAACACCTAGTCTCTAACCACCTTCAGACAGCCTGCCACTGTTTTAGCTGAGTTAAGTTTTTAGTTTTTATGTTTTTAGTTGTTTTTTTTAACAGTTTTAGTTAACTTTTAATTTCCTTTTTAATCTTGTTTTTTTAGCTGTTTTCTTTTTATCTTTCTTCTATTGTTTCCTTATTTTCTTCTTTTGTTCTTAGTTATTGTTTACTTACATTTTACCCTTTTATGTATTTAGTTTTATTTATTTATCTGTAGTCTTTATCATTTTTATTACCTTCGATTTTCTTACATATGATTTTATTGATTCCTACTTTTTATTTTTGTCTTATTTGTTTTATATCTTTTTTTATTTTATAATATTTTGTATCTACATCTTATTAAAGGGTCTTTTTATTTTATTTTGTCAATCCCCTTGCATTATGCTCGACTACATTGTAAATGAGGGCCAGTCTCAATGTCCTCCGAGATTAAGTAAAGGTTGATTGATTGATTGATTGATTGATTGATTGATTGATTTTAATGAACAAAAATAGTCTTTGTAAATATGTTCCTGACTGCAAATGTTTACAAATGTCAATGCTTCCCATCAAATTCCATAGTGAAGACATAAGGGTTAATTCTGACCCATGTTGTGCATCAGAAGAGATGATTTTTATTAAAAAAGTAAATAAATAAAACTGAAATGAAGATTTGTAACAATCAAAAACAAGTAAATTAAGGAATTCAAGGAAGCTCGAATGATGAAATGAAATTATTGTGAAGATATGGACAATAAAATCTCTGTTCGGGTCACTTTTGACATCAAAGGTTTGGAAATCAAAGGGTTAAGGAACCACTTCACCATTCTTTAAGTGTTGACAGTTCTGCACAGAACCAAATATTTCACTACAAATTCTTTAAAAAGCATGTTTTTAAGAGTGTATGCTATTATATAGTGTTGGTTCATGCATACGTCTTGTCCCCACTATCAATCAATCAATCAATCAATCAATTGACCTTTATTTTCTCTCGATAATACATTGAGGGTAACTCTCATTTACAATGCATCTGAGCATTTACAACTTAAAGGGACTGAAAATACATAAAAATTAGAATCAATATTTAATCAAGAAAGCTAAAATAAAGAACTTCATGAGTAAAACATACAAATTAAATGATAAAAATATTAGAAAAACAGACAAACAATATAAAAATTTAATTAAGAAATAAATAATTCAAAATAAAAGTTTAAGTGGACAAGCTAAAAATATAAAACAATGAAATAAAAAGATTTTTAAAATGACGTAAATTAAATACAAATAAATATAAATTAAAAATATGAAGAAAGTAAATGTTGAAAATAAAACAAAATGCAAAACCAAAATTGGATAGATAAAAGGACAGAAAAAAAAGTTAAGAGTCAAAAGAAAAACTCAATTAAAAAGGGTACAGGCTGTCTGAAGGTGGTTAGAAACTAAAAGTTTAAAATGATTTACTGACACCAGCAAGCTGAGTTTTAAAGTTTCTTGCAGTGAAGTCCAGCTCACTGGTGCACTGTAGCAGATTTTCCCAGCTCAGTAAAAATCTAGGAACCTGACAGGTAATCCAATCAGCAGAGTGAGTCTGATAATTACAGCTGTTTAAAGAAATGAATGAAGAAATATAAGCGGTATCTAGGTTTGATTTCAGACAACGGTTTCCAAGTATGATGATAAATGTGAGACGCCCTGTGAGAAGGCCAATGGGGGTCCCGGAGATACAGTTTGAAATGACAGTGCACTCATTTGAAAGTTATTTCTATACCATATCGAAAGCGCTACACCCAGAATGCACAGCCACGACAATCAAATGGAAACATACAGCAGCATTTGAAGTAAATATTAAAAACAGATATACCTGATGGACCAGGTGCGCCTCTATCTCCTTTGATCCCGGGTGGCCCAGGTAATCCGGGTGGTCCTGGAATTCTCGGTTGTAATTCTATAATGTTTAACAAACCTGGGTCTCCCTTAAATCCCTTGGGTCCCTCGGGACCTTGCTGTCCAAGAGGGCCAGCTGGACCTGTAACAGTGAACAATAGGACAGAAAAAAAGAGATGAGGAGAGAAATGGAGATGTCTATGAGTGGATATGATGCAGACAATGGAACTACATGAATAAGGAATAATGAGGCACATGCAGCATTTTCCACTACAAGTACAAGAACCTCTGGCGGGAGAGATCCGGGACTGTGCTTTTTATGGGTGTGTCTCAAAACCTAGTGATTGTCTAAGTAGGCTGTCTAGGTAGCAGCTGTTTAAGTAGCAGTGTTCTCTCCTCATCTCTCCTCATAAAACAGATTACTGAGACGCTCTAGTTAGAGAGAAGGTGCGTCCGTAATCGCCCACTAGTCAGTAGGTACTAGATTAGAGTCAGTACGTACAGCTCAAGTGGTAGACTAGTAGGTAATTTCAGTAGGAGAGTTTTAGTACCACACAAGCTCAGATGTACTACGTCCACCATATTGCCAGCATCCTGTGACACAAGACGTCAGACCACCACCGTAAAAGTCCTGCTGTTCATTTAAAAGCTCGTTTACTGACAGATTTAGACTTTTAGTGACTCTGATCTGTGTTTTTGTCTGATTATGTATCAGACGGTGTGGAGCTGTAGATCAGAGAAGATGAAACAGGAGGAATGTAATCATTGTTTATCTCAGCAGTAGCGCTAACTTCTGTAGCAGCAGTTCACTAGCAGTAGCTACGTACACACAGCCGACGTTCAGCTTTACACCGTTTATTTACTCCACTTTGAATTCATCCACGGCTCCAGGTCATCCGGGTACCGTTCACCTACTACTCAATACCTACTGAGTATTCAGACATACTAGCCGCGCTCGCCTACTGATTTCACTACTGAGTATTCAGACATACTAGCCGCGCTCGCCTACTGATTTCACTACTGAGTATTCAGACATACTAGCCGCGCTCGCCTACTGATTTACTACTGAGTATTCAGACATACTAGCCGCGCTCACCTACTGATTTCACTACTGACTATTCAGACATACTAGCCGCGCTCGCCTACTGATTTGACTACTGAGTATTCAGACATACTAGCCGCGCTCGCCTACTGATTTCACTACTGAGTATTCAGACATACAAGCCGCGCTCACCTACTGATTTCACTACTGAGTATTCAGACATACTAGCCGCGCTCGCCTACTGATTTCACTACTGAGTATTCAGACATACTAGCTGCGCTCGCCTACTGATTTCACTACTGAGTATTCAGACATACTAGCCGCGCTCGCCTACTGATTTCACTACTGAGTATTCAGACTTACTAGCCGCGCTCGCCTACTGATTTCACTACTGAGCATTCAGACATACTAGCCACGCTCGCCTACTGATTTACTACTGAGCATTCAGACATACTAGCCGCGCTCGCCTACTGATTTCACTACTGAGTATTCAGACATACTAGCCGCGCTCGCCTACTGATTTCACTACTGAGTATTCAGACATACTAGCCGCGCTCGCCTACTGATTTCACTACTGAGTATTCAGACATACTAGCCGCGCTCGCCTACTGATTTCACTACTGAGTATTCAGACATACTAGCCGCGCTCGCCTACTGATTCACTACTGAGTATTTAGACATACTAGCCGCGCTCGCCTACTGATTTCACTACTGAGTATTCAGACATACTAGCCGCGCTCGCCTACTGATTTCACTACTGAGTATTCAGACATACTAGCCGCGCTCGCCTACTGATTTCACTACTGAGTATTCAGACATACTAGCCGCGCTCGCCTACTGATTTCACTACTGAGTATTCAGACATACTAGCCGCGCTCGCCTACTGATTTCACTACTGAGTATTTAGACATACTAGCCGCGCTTGCCTACTGATTTCACTACTGAGTATTCAGACATACTAGCCGCGCTCGCCTACTGATTTCACTACTAAATATTCAGACATACTAGCCGCGCTCGCCTACTGATTTCACTACTGAGTATTCAGACATACTAGCCGCGCTCGCCTACTGATTTCACTACTGAGTATTTAGACATACTAGCCGCGCTTGCCTACTGATTTCACTACTGAGTATTCAGACATACTAGCCGCGCTCGCCTACTACTGTGTAGTAGATAAGTAGGCGATTTCGGATGCACCTAGAGACTGTGTCTTGGCTTGTTTCTGCCCACGGCAGCACGCGACCTGTGGTTTAGCTGGTTGCTAAGCTACAAGCCAGCATCCAAAACAATAGCCTGAGGCTTAAAAATCTGCTAGCATAAATGCTAATGTCTCGAGTATAAAACTACTAAATGGTGAAGGACTCGTTACAGAGTTGATAATAAAATACTGTTTTGTGTGATTATATGACCAGAATCAAAATAACTTACATTTTAAAACCACTTCACTGCTCGTAGATTAGCCTGTGTTGCATCATGGGATTGTCTTAGCGGCCGAGGAAGCGTTTGATGCTTCCTTAAAATCAGGTACAAATAAGGTTCCTCAGTAAACAGCATGTTTAAGGTATGTAAGAATTGGGACAGTCTACATGTCGGGAGCGCATACTATGATGTAAAATGCTGTCTATGTAGGAGCTCACTAGGTTTTGAGACACACCCTACATTGACTTTATGTCTAAATGTAGCACAGTAATGAAATTCATTAAACTAGAGCATTTACTAAATGAAATGCAGGATGTTTGTGCATAAACAACAAATAGAGGAGTGCGGGTCAGTATGTCTGTGGATTAGAGGTTGGAGACCTGTTCTGAGTGAGTACAGGCAGTTAGGAGGCTTTAGGTTGAACAAAACCATAATGTTTAAGTTCGGCTGAAAATGAATGGGCCCCATGGAGGAACGAGGGATGAATAAACGAGAAATAGATGAGTGCGTGTCAGTATGTCTGTGGATTAGAACTTGGGGACCTGCCTTAAAGAGTACAAGCAGTTTGGTTGCTGTAGGTTTAATGAAACCATAATGTTTGGGTGTGTCTGAAAATGAATGGGACTCTATGGGGAAAAAGAGGCGTGGGAAAAAATGGCAAACAGACAAGTGTGGGTCGAACCAACACTGCAGTCGTGGTCGGGGGTCTGTCCTGAGTCAGTGTATGTGAAATAGGGTCTGTCAGTCGAGCAGAAGTTTAGTAGACTGGCATGCACCTTTCCTTCCTATTCATTCTCTATAGGAAAAAAATCTGGAAAAAAATCTGTTGGTTTCTGGAATCTGTGCATCCGATCAAGTTTAACTCCTGTTATCTTATCAATAAGTGTATTTCCACCAGTAATACCAGCAGATCTGATTAGAACAGATGTAAATAATCATACATACAATACAAAGTAACATGAATATCTTATTGTGAGAGAAGTAGATCATATCTTGAGCTCCAGTTTGAAGAACAAAGTTAGGTTCCAGATTTCTCCTGGACGTCCCAGACATTGTATGAATGTATTCAGTTCCTTCAGCAGTAATCTTGATTTAGCTTAATGAAGTACTGAGCAGTCAAAACAGGTATTAGATGAGAACTGTAAATAATACTGGGTTGTTTCCACAAGAAGAAGATTGGAAAGGGTTAAATAAACACACTGACGTATGTAAAAGCATTACTTCAAGCATGTGGTCAGATTTGACTTGACTATGTTTTGAACTATGTCTAAATCATCACTTGGTGTAAACAGTTTTCAAAGGAGTGAATGGATGGTAGAAGATTAAAGTGATATTAACCTTGGAGTGTCTGTCCAGGGTGTCCACGCTCTCCTGGGTATCCCATCAGTCCAAAATCCCCTGGGGGCCCTGGTGGTCCAGGAGGCCCAGGGTCTCCTGGGTGACCTGAGACAAAATTGCCATCAACGTGTCTTTCAAATAACAGCTGAACAGAAGAACCTGAGTGTAAAATTGTAAAGTACTGCTGATCATTAGTTTTTTGGTTCCTCACCTGGAATGCCATCAACTGGAAGGCCTTTCAAACCTGCCTCTCCTCTTCCACCCTGCAGAGAAACCCAACATCACACCTGACTACATGTGTTTAAACACGGAGATCTGATTCTTTCTGGCACTGACGTACCTTCAGACCAGGAGGACCACGAGGGCCTGGTGCACCTGGGTCTCCACGAGGTCCCTGGGAAGTTAGTAAGAGTTGCTTCAGCACTTAAAATAAGACAAAATATAAAATCCTGCTACGATTGTTTAAAGTTATGTTTATTATGTCTATTATTAGTGAAAAAGTGTGCACCATAGACAAAAAGAAAAAGAAAAACAGGATTATAACCTGTAAACCTGCACGTCCTGTCAAGCCCTCGACGCCTGGGAGACCCTGGAAAAGAAAAAAAAAAGAAATTATTATTATTATTATTAAAAGAATGTTATTAAGACAGTTATAATAAAGCAGTTGGTTGGTATGGTTGGTAAGCACGATGTGAAGCATGAGCGAAACTTGCTAACGGTGCATTTAAACAAGTCCAGTTTTGATTTTTTTTTTTTTTTGACAATTCATCACAACTAATGCAATTCATTTTCAAGGGTAAGTGTTGAAAGTGTCTGACACGCTCGCACTACATATGATGAGTCTGGTGTGTGAAGTTTGGTGCGATGAAAAGTAATACAGAGCGTGAAGTGTGTCTGCAGTTTCATGTTCCAGATGAAAGACCACCTACAATTTTTATTACATTTTTTTTTTGTTTTTTGTTTTAATCTGGCAGAAATTGGATTTTAACTTGGATTTTAGAAATTGGATTTTTACTTTTAAAATATTACCATCTTCCCAACTAGCAACCACCTGGAATACCTTATCATGGAATTAATATCATCTAGCAACAATCTGAACTACCTTATCAACCAACTAATACCACCCAACAACCATCTAACAGCATCCTAGCAACAATCTGAAATACCTTATCAACCATCTAGTACCACCCTAGCAACCACCTGAAATACCTTATCATGGAATTAATATCATCTAGCAGCACCCCAGCAACAATCTGGACTACCTTATCAACCAACTAATACCACCCAGCAACCATCTAGCAGCACCCTAGCAACAATCTGAAATACCTTATCAACCATCCAGTACCACCCTAGCAAGCATCTGGAATAGATTATCAACCAACTAGTACCACCCTAGAAGCCATCTAGGATATCTTAGCACCTGTCTAGTAACAACCTAGCAACCACTGAGCCACACCCTAGCATTCATCTAGCAGCACCCTAGCAGAAACCTGGGATACCTTAGCAACCATCTAGTACCACCCTGGAAACCACCTAGTAACATGCTAGCAACCACCTGGGATATATTAGCATCATATATTAGTATCTTAGCAACGACCTAGTAACACCCTGGCAACCAGCTAGTAACACACTGGAAGCCAACTAGGATACCTTAACAACCACCTAGTAACAAGCTAGCAACCACCTGGGATACCTTAGCAACAGCCCAGAAGCACCATAGCAACCACCTAGCAGCACCATAGCAGCCACCTGGGATACCTTAACAAGCACCTGCACTTAGCAACCATCTAGCAGCATAATAGAGGCAATCTGTGCTACTTTAGCGACCACCTAGTAACAGCATAGCAACCACTTAGCAGAATCCTAGCAGCCACCTGGGATACTATAACAACCACTTACTTTCCAACCACCAAAAACTTCCCATAGTAACCGTTCTTTAAAGTTTTAATAGTATTAAATATATGTTTTTTATTAATTCTATTAGTATTATGGAACAGGACTAATGAATAAATAATAAGTGTTTTGATCTTTTCACAATTATTCACTAATATTAGCACTATTAAAAATAGAAAAACCTGGTTAGGAGTGTCCAAACTTTTGGCTGATAGTGTAGGTAGCACCAAAAAGTGTTCTGTTACAGTTACAATGTCTGCCTGTAACTCTTTCTAGTGCTAATTAGAACCCTTTTTAAAGGGTTCTATTTAAAACCATCTACAGCACATCAATCTGAAGTGAAAAAGATTCCTAGAAGAACCATATTTTTTAAGTGTGTACAAATAAACAACACAGAGTTGGTAACATCTCTCTCATGTGTGAGTAGTGAGCAGGAAAGAAAAACCAAAACTCTATGACTTAGCAGCTTTTCCAGTTTTAGGGTTCACTACAACTGCATCGGATTCTCCTCCACTGGTTTGTTCCAGATAGCTTAACCATGCAGATGATTCTCTCACCCGAGGGCCAGGGAGTCCCGGAACTCCTTTTTCTCCTTTCACAGCAGAGCCTGTGGCAATTCCCTGATAAGATCAAATCAATATGAAAGCTTTACTCAACATTCTCACACGTTCCACCACATACAACTCAGTAATGACTCTAACCAGACTCAGTCTTATACTGTAGCTCTCTAGTCTGGCCCTTAAAAGCATAAACTCATCTCAGTCTCTATTTCTTCTGGACTTTTCATTCAGATTTTTATTCTCGGTCTCATTTCGATTCTGACTCTGTCTTGTCTTGGCCTCGACCTCATTTAGACTTTGTCTTGTCTCAGTCTTAAACTCATTCGGACTCGGTCTTGTCCCACACTCAACCTCATCTGGACTTGGTCTTGTGTTGGTCTATATCTCAATTAGACTCTGTCTGGTCTCAGTGTCAACCTCATTTAGACTCAGTTTTGTCTCAGTCTCAATCTTGTTTGGACTTTGTCTTGTCTCAGTCTTATTTACATTGTCTTGTCTCAGTCTTAACCTCATTTGGACTGATTCTTGTACCATGCTTAACCTCATTTGGACTTGGTCTTGTCTTGGTCTATATTTCAATTAGACTCTGTCTGGTCTCAGACTTAACCTCATTTAGACTCTGCCTTGTCTCGGCCTCAACCTCATTTGGACTCTGTCTTGTCTCGGCCTCAACCTCATTTAGACTCAGTTTTGTCTCAGTCTCAATCTCATTTGGACTCAGTCTTTTCCTATACTCAACCTCATTTGGACTTGGTCTTGTCTTGGTCTATATCTCAATTAGACTCTGTCTTGTCTCAGACTCAATCTCATTTAGATACAGTCTTGTCTCAGTCTCATTTAGACTCTGTCTTGTCTCTGCCTCAACCTCCTTTAGACACAGTCTTGTCTCAGTCTCATTTAGACTCTGTCTTGTCTCGGCCTCAACTCATTTGGACTCAGTCTTGTCTCAGTCTCATTTAGGTTCTATCTTGTCTTAGTCTTAACCTCATTCAGACTCAGTCTTGTCCTGCACTCAACCTCATTTGGACTCTGTCTTGTCTTGGTCTATATCTCAATTAGACTATGTTATGTCTCAGACTCATCCTCATTTAGATACAGTCTTGTCTTAGTCTTATTTAGGTTCTGTCTTGTCTCTTTCTTAACCTCATTTGGACTCAGTCTTGTCTCAGTCTCATTTAAACTCTGTCTTGTCTCAGACTCAACCTCCTTTAAACACAGTCTTGTCTCAGTCTCATTTAGACTCTGTCTTGTCTTGGCCTCAACTCATTTGCACTCAGTCTTGTCTCAGTCTCATTTAGGTTCTTTCTTGTCTTAGTCTTAACCTCATCTGGACTTGGTCTTGTCTAGGCCATTTATTTGCCTCAACCCAAAATGAACACAACTTGGGGTCATATGATTGTGAAAGCTACCAGCTCTATGTGGGAAATAACTGTATTTTTCTGATTAATATTTAATTTAATTTTAATTATATTTAAATTTTAATTGTTTCCTATACAATCATGATTAGTTGTGACATCAGAGAATTACACCAAAACACACACATGTACTCACATCTGGCCCATCTGGCCCGCAGACTCCGTTCTCCCCTTTCTCCCCCTGGAGGAGTGAAAATCATCAGGTGAGCGTTTGATTATTATTTTAATGATGTCCCGTTGAGCTAATGATGTCTGGACCATCTTTACCTTCGCGCCTTTAATGAAGTGGTCCTGAGGGGGCTCCACCAGCTCATCTGGACCAGGAGGACCTTGCATTCCAGGTTCTCCCTAGAAGACACAACAAAGGCTGATTATGTTCAGCTTCTAGCAGAGCTGTACTGAACAAGCAGCTGAGAAAGAAACCGCCTCAGTAGGTGAACACTGAACGTTGTGTTAGATTCCTATTAACGTATATTTTTAATGTGTACACTATCAGTCAAAAGGTTGGGCACACATACCCAGGTTCTACTTATTTGTACTGTTTGAATAGTAATAATAGTATTAGTGAATAATTGTGAAGAGAGCTACGAAAATAAGAGGTATGGAATTATTCCTGGAGCAGAATAAAACATCTGGTTGTGTTTAAAGAATGTTTAGAGTGTTATAATTAGAAATGAGCTCATTTGCTCTGATGCAGGTTTACATACTTTGAACATTTTGACCAGCAGCTTCATGAGGAGCCACATGAGCTGCTTCTCTAACAGGACTGAAGAAGATAGTGTAGATGCTGAGATCTTGTTCTGATAAACAGGTTTGGGGGTTTTATAGCTCTTATAAAAATATACATTCTCATTTTTACATTTAAATACAGTCAAATGTTTGTTTTAGTAATATTTTTGTACATGGGCTCCAACTTCACTGTTTACACTCGTCTCTCAACACATTCAGATCCAAACCTCTTTATAATTATAAACATACATATTTAGTTTTGTTAGCTTTGTTGTGCGCACATGAATGTGATATGTACTTACCACTACACCACCATACTAACCACTACACCACCATACTAACTACTACACCACCATACTAACTACTACACCACCGTACTAACCACTACACCACCATACTAACTACTACACCACCATACTAACCACTACACCACCATACTAACTACTACACCACCATACTAACTACTACACCACCATACTAACCACTACACCACCATACTAACTACTACACCACCATACTAACTACTACACCACCATACTAACCACTACACCACCGTACTAACCACTACACCACCGTACTAACCACTACACCACCATACTAACCACTACACCACCGTACTAACCACTACACCACCATACTAACCTCTACACCACCATACTAACCACTACACCACCATACTAACCACTACACCACCGTACTAACCACTACACCACCGTACTAACCACTACACCACCATACTAACCACTACACCACCGTACTAACCACTACACCACCGTACTAACCACTACACCACCGTACTAACCACTACACCACCATACTGACCACTACACCACCATACTGACCACTACACCACCATACTAACCACTACACCACCGTACTAACCACTACACCACCATACTAACCACTACACCACCATACTAACTACTACACCACCGTACTAACCACTACACCACCGTACTAACCACTACACCACCGTACTAACCACTACACCACCATACTAACCACTACACCACCATACTAACTACTACACCACCATACTAACCACTACACCACCATACTAACTACTACACCACCATACTAACCACTACACCACCATACTAACCATTACACCACCTTACTAACCACTACACCACCGTACTAACCACTACACCACCATACTGACCACTACACCACCGCGCTAACCACTACACCACCGTGCTAACCACTACACCACCGTACTAACCACTACACCACCGTACTAACCACTACACCACCATACTAACCACTACTCCACCGTACTAACCACTACACCACCGTACTAACCACTACACCACCATACTAACCACTACACCACCATACTAACCACTACACCACCGTACTAACCACTACACCACTGTACTAACCACTACACCACCGTACTAACCACTACACCACCATACTAACCACTACACCACCATACTAACCACTACACCACCGTACTGACCACTACACCACCATACTAACCACTACACCACCATACTAACTACTACACCACCGTACTAACCACTACACCACCGTACTAACCACTACACCACCATACTAACCACTACACCACCTTACTAACTACTACACCACCATACTAACCACTACACCACCGTACTAACCACTACACCACCATACTAACCATTACACCACCGTACTAACCACTACATCACCATACTAACCACTACACCACCTTACTAACCACTACACCACCATACTAACCATTACACCACCGTACTAACCACTACACCACCATACTAACCACTACACCACCTTACTAACCACTACACCACCGTACTAACCACTATACCACCGTACTAACCACTACACCACCATACTAACCACTACACCACCTTACTAACCACTACACCACCATACTAACCACTACACCACCATACTAACCTCTACACCACCATACTAACCACTACACCACCATACTAACCACTACACCACCGTACTAACCACTACACCACCGTGCTAACCTTTACACCACCAAAATAACCACTACACCACCCTACTAACCACTACACCACCATACTAACCACTACACCACCATACTAACCACTATACCACCGTACTAACCACTACACCACCATACTAACCACTACACCACCTTACTAACCACTACACCACCATACTAACCACTACACCACCATACTAACCACTACACCACCATACTAATCACTACACCACCGTACTAACCACTACACCACCGTACTAACCACTACATCACCATACTAACCTCTACACCACCATACTAACCACTACACCACTGTACTAACTACTACACCACCGTACTAACCACTACACCACCGTACTAACCACTACACCACCATACTAACCACTACACCACCGTACTAACCACTACATCACCGTATTAACCACTACACCACCATACTAACCACTACACCAGCGTACTAACCACTACACCACCATACTAACCACTACACCACCATACTAACCACTACATCACCATACTAACCACTACACCACCATACTAACCACTACACCACCATACTAACCACTACATCACCATACTAACCACTACACCACCATACTAACCACTACACCACCATGCCACCTAGTTGTAGTTTATATAAAACAAAATAGCATAATTGCTAACAACAGCAATAATGCAATAACTAACAATACTAATACTAACAATACAAAGAAATGTATGTACAGTAAAAAAGCTAAATAGATTAAATTAAATGATGACCAATGGAAAATGGGAAAAATTAGACATTTCTATATAAACAGGATAATGGTGTATAAACCTACACACAGAAAAAACAAGTCGAGCAGTTAATTTCACAATGAAGTTTTAAAAATGTTTAATTTCAACGCTAAATTGTTAATCTTACAATAAATACATACGTAATACATAATAATAGAATATTAGTCATAAATAGGTCTAGCCATCTTCTACAAACACTTGCCATCCTTCTCCACCCTGAAGCCCCCTGCAATGCACAACTGGCTGCTTACTGTACTGCAGCACACCCATCTACTTATCCACCCGGAGTGGCTCATAAGTGCCTCCTCGTGGCTGGACTGTTCCTAGACGTGTTCTACAGAACAGCACACACAGGAAACAGAAGCTCTTGGCCTGTAGTGCCCTCCAGTGGTCACAGCCTGCCTGAACAGGTGTGGTTTAAAGCCTGCCAGCCCAAATTCTATTTTTGGTATTTCCAGACTGGAGAAGTAGCCTGATAGTGTTTTGTTATACTGTATAGTCTTGTGTTTATATAATGACAATAAAGTTGAATTGAATTAAATTGAATTGAATTAAAATGTGATTTAAATCTAATTGATAGATGCATCTTAGTCTGGATGATTTAGCTGCACGAACTGGATTTCAGAACCCAACAAACAACGACAATGTAGAATCCAGAATAATGAAAGTGTTGAGATTTGCTACATAGATTTTATTATCACTGCAACCCTAAATAATCCAATCTGATCAGGCAATAACACAGTCCAATCTGCCTGGAGCTTAAGCTGGATAAAGAGGCCCATTCTTAAAAACCTCTGTTACTCCACTGTATAAGGTGGTTAACACATACAGTGTCAGAGCCCATCTGCCTATGTGTAGTTAAACTAACTGTAGGGCAGACTGTATATCACTGACCATATAGGAGCTCTTTGTAGTTCTACACTCACAGATTGTAGTCCATCTGTTTCTCTGTATGCTTTATTACCCTGTTCTTCTATGGTCAGGAGCCCCACAGGACCACCACAGAGCAGATATTATTTGAGTGGTAGATCAGTCTCATTGTCAGGTGGAGGTGTGTCAATGTGTGTTGTGCTTATACGAGTGGATCAGACACAGCAGTGCTGCTAAAGTTTTTAAACACTGTGTCAGCTCACTGTCCACTCTATTAGACACTCCTACTACTTGCTGGTCCACCTTGTAGTTGTAAAGTCAGAGACAGTAGCTCATCTGCTGCTCCACAGTTTGTGTTCTCTAGTTCTTTATCAGTGGACACAGGACGCCGCCCACAGGACACTGCTGTCTGGATAGTTTTGGTTGTTGGACGATTCTCAGTCCTGCAGTGACACTGAGGTGTTTAAACACTCCAGCAGCAGCACTGCTGTGTCTGATCCACTCACACCAGCACAACACACACCAACACACCACCACCATGTCAGTGTCACTGCAGTGCTGAGAATGATCCACCACCCTAATAGTACTTGCTCCTGGGTGGTCATATGGGGGTCCTGACCAATGAGGAACAGGGTGAATCAGATGAACTACAGTCTGTAAGTGTAGAACTACAGAGTGCTCCTATATGGTCAGTGGAGATGATAACATGGACAGCAAGTGGATTTTATGTAATTGCTAACCGGTATATGTTTATCACTATTTCTCCATCATCAGCGTTACATATACAAACTCATTGTAAACAATCCTGCTTAGCGCCACCAGAGGTCCCTGTCCCCTGTATACTAATTAGCCTTGAACACACTACACCTCTCTCTCATCACCTGTTCTCTACAAAACCCCCTCACTTTGTCACCACAGTGCCTGGTACTGTTTGTACTACCGTACATGCAAACCAACCCTCTTGTTATCACTGTTCGGCTAAGCTAGGCTAACGCCTTACCCTGCCAATCCCAGTTGAAGTCAAACCAACCCAGCCGGGTCCAGTCAGTTCAAGCCAACCCAGCCGGGTCCAGTCAGTTCAAGCCAACCCAGCCGGACCCAGTCAGGTCAAGCCAACCCAGCCGGACCCAGTCAGGTCAAGCCAACCCAGCCGGGTCCAGTCAAGTCAAGCCAACCCAGCTAAGTCCATTCAAGCCATCCTTCTCCAAGCCATGCCACACCAAGTCCAGGTTTCCCTAGTCACACCAGTTCAAGCTAAATCTACCCAGCCACATCACCCCCAGCGTCAACCTTTCGGGCCACGCCGAGCCTGGCCAGACTAGACCTGGCTATCTTGTGGTTTGCCACACATGTGTTCACTCCCTCTACCCTTTCGTTAGGGTCTCTGCTCTATTTATGTTCTTGCAGGACGTTATCTACTGGGACTGAACTTCATTGAACCTTCTCTAACCACTGCTTTTACAGGAAACCAACGCCAGGAATCTCCAGTGCGAGCTCCCCTGGTTTCCTGGCTATCTCCCCGTCGCCCAGTCCAGTACACTGCTCACTGCATTTCACTGTTGGTTTCAATAAAACAGCCTGCTTATGGATCGTACTTTGATTCTGAGTCTTGTGAATCATTACGCTCATGTAGACACACGTGGGTTCAATGATGGTTTTCGACAATTTCACATCAAACGATTCAGAATCTCTAAAATTTTGCTTTAATTTACAAAATCAGCTCCGTAAGAGTCACTGGCACCAAACAAAAGGCTGAGTTAAGGTGTTTTATACTCCTTATACTTTATAAACATACAACCATATATCTGAAATGAGTGGTCATTCCAGCCGGCTTACCTCATCTCCTTTTGGACCTGGAAGTGACCGACCGTCATCACCCTGAACACAAAAACGTGATTCAGTGTTTATTCAACAGTGTCTCTCGTGAGGTGGACTCTATGTGGTATTATTCCAAAGACACTGTACACAGATACATCTGGTTTGGATGTATGTGGCTGTTTGTGGGATGTGAGTAAATGTTTAGGACTAAACGGGTCATGTGAGTACAGAGTGTGCAGGTGTGATTATATGCACACATACTGGGGGTCCTTGTAGCCCTGGAAGACCAGCTAGACCCTGTTGAAGAAAGGATAGTAATAAGTGAATAATACAAAAATGAAAAACATGGAAGCTGAAATGGTAAAGTATGAAACTAAACAGGCTGAGAAAATAACAGCGTTTCAAAATCTCATCTCACAATAAAGCCGGGGGGACCAGGTGGGCCTGCAACTCCAGGGAGTCCAGAAACACCAGGGAATCCCTAAAGAAAGTGAATACACAATAAAGTAAACACACAGAAAAGATATTTGTAGATTATTATTATTATTATTATTATTATTATTATTATGATTATTATTATTATGCATACTGTAATCAACAAAATTGCAATAATATTGTCATTATTCAATTGTATTACTTTTATTTTGTATTAGTATTATTTAATCTTTTTTATTATATTAATTTATTGTTGTTGTTATTATTATTATTATTATTATTATTATTTATTTTTACATGAATTTACATTTTTAGATTTCTGATATTTGCTGAAATCATGAGAACCATACATGCAATAACACAGACTTTAATTATCAGTCATTTTAGTATTAATATTATAATCAATGTAAAAAAATAATAATAAAAAAAGATTTATTTTTACTATTATTTGTCTCTTATGTAGTTTCAGCAAACAAATATCAAAAATCCAAACACGTAGCTATATAAGTCTGATTACAGATATAAATCTGTAATAATAATAATAATAATAATAATAATAATAATAATACAATTAATTAAAACATCTTAAGTTTAATTCTATTACTCTATTATTCTATTATTTTTTGTTTGTTTGAATAAATAAATTTACAAAATAATAATTTGAAGGTAAATAAATATTATTTATCAAGCTTTTTATTAATACCATAATAAAATATTTGTATTTTATAAAATAACATCACAACCTAAAGGTCTTGAAAAGGATGAGATGGAAGCTTACAGGTAATCCAAGAGGGCCGGGCAGGCCAGGGCGTCCCTGTCCGAAGATGACAGATATAGAAACACAGCTGTAGTTTATTCACACAATTACACACAGAAGAGAAGAATTCCATACAAATGACATCATTCCATGTAGATTCTTACAGTGAAAACCGTTTGGGAGGATTTGACGGTCAGTCTACAGGTCTTTTTGTAGACTTAGTGTTTAAAATGAACAGGTGACGCCTCCAGTGGACAGTAATATTTACTTGGTCATTAATCCAGTGAAATCAATCATGTGGTTCAGTTTGATCACAGTGCACGGCACCTGCATCCTGAGTTTATAACGGCGGAACCGGTGAGGTCCATAGTGACACACAACAGAAACCATATTATATAAAAGCAAAATAACAAAAGAACCACAGAAAGAACGAACTGTATAAAATGAGAAAACAATATAAACAATACACAATGAACTATAAATACATGCTATGACTATCAGGATGCTGGATACAGGACACATAAGAGGACACAGGGAACAAGGAACACCTGGGAGACCCAAACCTGGAGCAGGTGAGGGGCGTGACAGAAGAGCAGAGACAAGGAGGAGCACACAACCAAAACAAACATAAGCACGTAGAACATGACAGGAGAGTGTAAACAAAGATAGACAGACAGACAGGAGATTTTATATCATATGTTTTATATCATTGACCTAATTTTTGCAAAGTTGAGGCCTGTCAGGACAAAGCGGCACACTTCACATCATGCAACTCGAGTGCAATTCAGGTTCATGCAGGTTTCAAACTAATAAAGTTGCATGAATGTTTAAAAAAATGTTCATTAAAATAATATTACACTATATGTGTTATTACTCTAAACTCTAACTGAGTTCAGATAGGGGTGTAAAGCACACCTACTCTGGACTGTGGGGTAGTGAAAACATGCTCTCTCACAGTCTGATGGATGGATCTGGGTTCGGATGCCAGGAGGACACTACCTACTAGAATGTATACACCGGTCAGCCATAACATTAAAACCACCTCCTTGTATCTACACTCACTGTCCACTGTATCATGTCTGATCTTCTCACACCAGCACAACAAGTCAAGTCAATTTTATTTATATAGCGCTTTTTACAACGATGTTGTAACACACACTAACACCATGTTAGTGTCACTGCAGTGCTGAGAATGATACACCATCCAAATCATACTTGCTCTGTGGAGGTCCTGTGAGTGTCCTGACCACTGAAGAACATGGTAAAAGGGGGCTAACAAAATATAAACAGGTGGACTTCAGTCTATAAGTTCAGCAGATATAACAGGCAGATGTTGTAGAAACAAGGTGGTAGTGATCCGGCTGTTGGGGGGCGGGGGTAATAGAGGGTCTGGGTTTTTTAGGCTTTGGGCTAAGACATTATAGATAACTACAACTTGGTGGCAGCAGTCTGGGGAAGAACACTGTCCTGACTTTGTCCCTGTGCTCCCAGCCAGCGGACATGGTTTGTTGAGTTTAGAGTGGAGGAGCCCTGACCTCAACCCCTTTGGGATGAATTAGAACATCGATTGTGGGCCAGGACCACTCGTTCAAGATCAGGGCACAAATTCCCACAGACACTTTCCACAATCTTGTGAAAAGCCTTTCCGGAACAGTGGAGGCTGTTATAGCTGCAAAGAGGGGGCAACTCCATATTAACCCCTATGGTTATGAAACGGGATGTCAAACCACGTCTGAAGCGTGTGATGTGATGTGATGTGTCCACATACTTTTGGCTAAGAGTGTTACTACTTCTACTCGAGTACTGGAGCGATGTGCATGCTCCAAACTTGTGACCAACAAGTTAAACATACAAACAAGATCTTATCCTTTCCATCTAAATTCATAGTTTGAACCCAGCGTACCGGAGGCCCTCCATTGGATACGAGCGTTGGCTCCCCCTTCATTCCTTTACGACCAGGCAGTCCCTAAACAGCAGAGAGCAGCATGAATCCTGAATCACTAGGGGTATAGTAAATATGGCTGTTAAGATAAAATAAGAAATATACTTACAGAAGATCCAGGTATGCTGTAAATCCCAGGCAGTCCAGGAAGGCCAGGATCCCCACGAGTCCCATTACAGCCATCTAGACCTGGTGGGCCCGGAAGACCTCCAGCACCAACATGTCCCTAATTCCAAGAAAACCATTTTGATTAATTGGAACTCAAGAAAACTCAGTGGAAAAATTTGCTCACAGATATTTCATCAATGGAACATCTCTGAGTGAGTACATGCAGACTGAAGGTTAAATGAAACCATGATGTTTGGGAGTGACTGAAAATGAATGGGACTATGGGGATGCAGTTGTGGTCGGGGGTCTGCCCTAAGTCACTGTATGTGAAACGATGTCTGTCAATCTAGCAGAAGTTTAATAGATTGGCGTTCACCATCCTATTCATTCTCTATGAGAAGAAATTCTGAAAAAATCTGTTGTTTTCTGGAATTTCTGGAAAAGCTGTGTACAAGCCGGAATCACACAGTCAGTGTGAGATGCTCTTCAGCGAGGGTCTGGTACTTTTTGCCACTTAACATGTCCAAGAACCACCTAATACTGCAGGAAAAGGAAAAACTAACATGCCAAGTGACCAATCGCATGCCTCCTATTGGGCATGACCAACAGAAGGAGGAGTCGCAACATACACAGTCCCTCAGGAAACGTATACAAAGCAAAAGGTCTGTGCTGAGACTACAGTTCGCTTTGAAACTTCGATTCATGTTGGACCAAAGTAGCCAATCAAAATGCAACCCTGCTGTAGACTTCCTTTAGCAATGACAGAGTTTAGGGAACAGTTTGAGGGACCAGCTCCTCCTTACCTTGGCCATGGAGATGGACAAAAGTTGATCTGTACCACGAGCCCTTCAAGTACAGCTTGGCCTGACACATTGTCTACCACTAAGATGCACGGAAAACAAGAGACAAGACTCTTCTCTGTCCTGAAGCCCAAACGGTGGAATTAACTTCCATTGGATATCTGAACAGCAGACCCTCTCTAACCCTAACCCTAACCCCTCAAACGAGACTGAAGACCACCGTCTCTTTGTGTAGCACTTATAAGTACTAATCCACTGTATTATTGAAATGAATCATATTACACTCATACAGCTGCGCTTAACTCTTTATCTTCTAGGTATTTACACTGGCTGCATGTTAGAAGGTATTGTACTTGTACTGTATGTTACCCCATAGTTTATTCTCTTCTCCAAACGTATTTCTGTCTTGTTAGGTATTTCTAGGTATTGTACTTGTACTGTATGTAACTGGCTGGGTATTACTAGGTATTGTACTTGTACTGTATCCAACTGGCTGGGTATTACTAGGTATTGTACTTGTACTGTATGTAACTGACTGGGTATTACTAGGTATTGCACTTGTACTGTATGTAACTGGCTGGGTATTACTAGGTATTGCACTTGTACTGTATGTAACTGGCTGGGTATTACTAGGTATTGCACTTGTACTGTATGTAACTGGCTGGGTATTACTAGGTATTGTACTTGTACTGTATCTAACTGGCTGGGTATTACTAGGTATTGTACTTGTACTGTATCTAACTGGCTGGGTATTACTAGGTATTGTACTTGTACTGTATCTAACTGGCTGGGTATTACTAGGTATTGCACTTGTACTGTATGTAACTGGCTGGGTATTACTAGGTATTGCACTTGTACTGTATGTAACTGGCTGGGTATTACTAGGTATTGTACTTGTACTGTATGTATCTGGCTGGGTATTACTAGGTATTGCACTTGTACTGTATGTAACTGGCTGGGTATTACTAGGTATTGCACTTGTACTGTATGTAACTGGTTGGGTATTACTAGGTATTGTACTTGTACTGTATGTAACTAGCTGGGTATTACTAGGTATTGCACTTGTACTGTATGTAACTGGTTGGGTATTACTAGGTATTGTACTTGTACTGTATGTAACTGGCTGGGTATTACTAGGTATTGCACTTGTACTGTATGTAACTGGTTGGGTATTACTAGGTATTGTACTTGTACTGTATCTAACTGGCTGGGTATTACTAGGTATTGCACTTGTACTGTATGTAACTGGCTGGGTATTACTAGGTATTGCACTTGTACTGTATGTAACTGGCTGGGTATTACTAGGCATTGCACTTGTACTGTATGCATCTGGCTGGGTATTACTAGGTATTGCACTTGTACTGTATGTAACTGGCTGGGTATTACTAGGTGTTGTACTTGTACTGTATCTAACTGACTGGGTATTACTAGGTATTGTACTTGTACTGTATGTAACTGGCTGGGTGTTACTAGGTATTGTACTTGTACTGTATGTAACTGGCTGGGTATTACTAGACATTGCACTTGTACTGTATCTAACTGGCTGGGTATTACTAGGTGTTGTACTTGTACTGTATGTAACTGGCTGGGTATTACTAGGTATTGCACTTGTACTGTATGTAACTGGCTGGGTATTACTAGGTATTGCACTTGTACTGTATGTAACAGGCTGAGTATTACTAGGTGTTGTACTTGTACTCTATGTAACTGGCTGGGTATTACTAGGTTTTGTACTTGTACTGTATGTAACCTAGTAGTTTACTCTCTTCTCTCCAGGTATCAGCACTGGTACTTGTTTCTGGCAGTGTTTGAGCTCAAGGGTAGTTTGGAACTAAACCTGTTTGTACTAGCTAGAGATACATACTCTGACTGAACACAAAGCACTTATGTAAGTTGCTCTGGATAAGAGCATCTGCTAAATGCCCTAAATGTAAATGTAAACAATGTATACCTTGTTATATTGACTATGTAGGGTTTACTATTGTCTATTTTTATTGTTGGGTCTGTTGTAAAGTTCAGTTAGAAAACAATTGATGGATCACTTCAATACTATTAAAATCAGTTACCTTATAATTAGTTTCTACATTACACAGTGAACAGAAGGAGGAGCTCATAGTCCTTTTATTCATATAGACGCTGACTTATTTTATTGATGATGGATGCTGTTGGGTCGCCGCTGTACTCACATCAACACCATTTGCTCCGGAGAAACCAGGGGCACCAGTGCTTCCCTTCGGGAAAAAAAAAATCAACAGTTATTAAAACACACATGTATAAACAGTATAAACAGCCAGTCTCTGTAAGCTGCGTGTTAATGTGATCAATAGCATCTACGTCAATATTGTACACAATCAAACCCCAGGACATTGATTTTATTTAATCTACTTCATTTAAACACGACAGCTGTTGTTTACATTGTGTAAAATATGTATAATGTATGGAAAACAATAGAAATGCTCCAAAAAAGCTTGGAAAACATTCTGGTTCCATTGTCTTGCTTTAAAAGTAAAGATAGTTTTTGGCCTCTCCTGTAAAGTTGCAATTTTGGAGATGCATGTTTTCCTTTGGACGTTGACGATGTAACCATTTGAATAAGTTACCAATCAGAATAAATATTTTCATCCCATTGAACAGTGCTGTAAAAACTGATTCTTAAAAAACTGATCTTAAAAAAGATTGTGTGAGACGACTGATAGTTGAGATTGACTCTCTTACTCTGTCTCCTGGAGGCCCCTCCAGCCCAGGCTCTCCCTGGACCCCCCATCTGCCCTTCTCTCCTGGCATCCCTGGTGGTCCACGTAGCCCAAACTCACCCTGAAAGCCCTGCTTGCCCAGTCTGCCAGGAGCCCCCTGTGAAAGGCAGAGGAGAAATCAGTCAGGAATGGGAACAGGAGCGTGAACGTATGGTTTGTAGCAGATTTCTCGTATAGACAGCGCTGCGTTACAGTTTATAGGTTTGAAATGTTTGATGTTGTTAGGCATGAAAAAAAATACATGAATACAAAAAAAAGTCACTCTAGTACAAGAGCAGCCTCTGTACTACAGCACGATCATACCCGCGCTCCTTTAGCCGGTCGGCACCTGCACCCAGAACAGTCCCTACCGTTACACGGTTCCAGAGTTTCACCCTGAAAAATATAAACGAATGAAGAAAAGCATGAGAGCACACACGAGCAGGAGTCACCTGTAAATACTGCATACCTTAAACATTGTTAAGTGATTGAAATTGCATGAAATAAAGTTACTACTACAGTAATAATAATAATAATAATAATAATAGTAGTAGTAGTAGTTATAATAATAATGATATTAATAATAGTTGTAGTAGTAGTAGTAGTAGTAGTAGTAGTAATAACAATGATATTAAAAATAGTAGTAGTAGTAGTAGTAGTAGTAGTAGTTATAATAATAATGATATTAATAATAGTAGTAGTAGTAGTAGTAGTTATAATAATAATGATATTAATAATAGTAGTAGTAGTAGTAGTAGTAGTAGTAGTTATAATAATAATGATATTAATAATAGTAGTAGTAGTAGTAGCAATAATAATAATAATATTAATAATAATAGTAGGAGTAGTAATAATAATAATGATATTAATAATAATAGTAGTAGTAGTAGTAGTAATAATAATAATAATAATGATATTAATAATAATAGTAGTAGTAGTAGTAGTAGCAATAATAATAATATTAATAATAATAGTAGTAGTAGTAATAATAATAATGATATTAATAATAATGGTAGTAGTAGTAATAATAATAATAATAATAATGATATTAATAATAATAGTAGTAGTAGTAGTAGTAATAATAACGATATTAATAATAATAGTAGTAGTAGTAATAATAATAATAATAATAATAATGATATTAAGAATAATAGTAGTAGTATTAGTAGTAGTTATAATGATATTAATAATAATAGTAGTAGTAGTAGTAATAATGATATTAATAATAATGGTAGTAGTAGTAGTAGTAGTAATAATAATAATAATAATAATAATAATAATAATAATAATAATAGTATTTATAGTAGTAATAATTATAAGAATAGTAGTAGGAGGAGGAGGATATTAATAATAAGAATAAGAATAAAAATAAGAATGTTTATTTATAGAGCACTTTTCACACAGTGGCAGCTTGAAGTGTTTTACAGAGAGTTTTCATCAGTAATTATTTAATTAGTAATTTTATTAGTAATAATGAAACTAAATTTTAATAAGCCAAAAATACAGACCAGATTTAGTACTAAGTACTAGTAAGATATGAGTTTTAATTAAATACCAAATTAAAGAGATATGCTATTAATTGTTTCTTAAAAAAAGAGCACTGAGCTAGTCTTAAATACACACAAAGATAATATGAAAATACATGCACATTAAAAGGCACATCTCACATAATTTAATTATATTACTTAATTTAAAAAAAACCTTATGAGTGTAATATGTAAACAGTATTAAACATTCTACTCCTTACAGTCCATATATCAAAATTATGTATATAGAGCATCCAATCAGAATAGAGCTCATTTCCAATCTTTAATTCTACAGAAAAAACAGGAATTATGAATTTTGATTGTTTTTGGTACAGCTTTCTAAAAGCTTCTCCTGGAGAGAACAGACAGCTGGTTGGCTGATGGTTTTGTGGGAAAGTGAGTGTGATTTCACACCAGCAAAGATAAAATACTTCAGTGAGAACATGAAGAACCTGCCTATCAGTCTCCCACAGTCCTCCCTCAGCGCGCTCTCATAAACATCACGGACGGCCCATAAAATGTTTAGCAAATATTTAGATACTCTGGCAAAAATACCCAATGCACAGCTGCTGCTACGCCAGCAATGCTTTCAGAAGGACATGCATTAGTTACACACAGTCACTGCTTTTCTACATCCTTATCAAGCTTGTATCTTCAAAACACAGTAACTTTAAACTTCTGTGTTGATGTTGATGTTCTTGTCTCAGCCTGTAGATCCAGGTTATTCTACTCTCTCCATTGTCAAACTCTTGGATGTCCTCTGTGCCCGGCAGAACAGTCTAATGCCTCAGCTTCTTTGGTTTGCTGCCTATGTTCACACATACATGCCACCCAGAACAAAAGAGTTGCCCTTTGGTGGGCAGATAACTTGATGATCCAGAACCATGACTTTCCAGGCCTCCAGTAGCAATCAGGTCAGAATCGAACACCTTGCTCTGGAGGAGGTTATCTTTATGCGCCTGCATCTTCCTGCTGATGAAGATACTGGACGCTTTCCACTTCTGTCATCTCCATCAGTAGATCCTGATATGCATCAAACGCAGTTCTATGATGTCACATTTCACGTTCAACTGCTGAACAAGCTCTTTTACCTTCATATGCTTTGAGCTTTAGTGGGATCTCAAGTGGTTCTGTTCTCTATCAGTGCACGGACCAATAAACAGTATCAGTTCAGTGGGTGTCAGTGTTAATGGAGCTAAAGCACATAAGTAATGTCCCGGAACCCGGAACCAGAACTTTCTTGCCCCAATTAGCAGACCAGGCCTCTACAGTCGCCTCCTATAAGTATCAGGCTTGCTGTCCCCTTCCAGCAGCTGCTGGAGGAGGTTATCTTCATGCGCCTGCATGTTCCTGCTGATGAAGACACTGGACGGTTTCCTGCTCAGTCATCTTCATCAGTAGATCCTGTTAGCTGGACCTCTGTTCCATCAAATGCAGTTCTGTGACATCACGTTTCACATTCAACCCAAGAACAAGCTCTTTTACCTTCTTGCAGAACGAACATAAGTATTTTTCTCTATCAGTGCACTGACCAATCAAAAGCAAGCTAACATCAGTTCAGCAGTTCAGGGGGGTTTACACACCACACACTAACAGTGTTCTTGTCTTGTCCCTGTAATGTGCACCACCCCTCCCACCTCCAAACCAGTTGTGAGCAGAACTAGCCAGCAATGAGCTGCGAGTGTGGAGCGCCGGTGGAGCATCATGTTCCCAAGGAAAAATCTGGCTTTCCAGGAAAGGTGGGTGGAGTCTGTGAGTGGTAGACATGAACCTGTTACCTATAGTCCTCAGTGCTGTGTTTACTTCATACCAAATTCATACTACTTAAACTTCATTCTGTTAATACTCCAATAAGTTCATTGTCATCGCCCCAGCCTGCTAAAAGAAACCTACTGATTTAGTGACCACTTGACCTTTCCTCTAGCGCCACCATGGGGCCTATATTTCGTCGCTGTCCAATGAGAAACATCTATCTCCATTTTAATTGATTTTGAGTTTTCTACATTATTTGAACACGCCAATGGTTGTTTACATTGCGTGAACGTTTCAAGATGAATAGACCAATAGAAGTGCACCAAAACAGCTTGGAAAAAATTCTGGTTCCATAGACTTACATTGAAAGTAAAGTATGTTTTTGGTCTCTCCTGTAAAGTTGCAATTTTGGAGATTTTTTTTCATTGCACAGCAACGATTTATTTCTATTTTAAATAATAATGTATATGTATATCATTGTTGTCCAAAGAAAAACATATATCTCCAAACTGGCAGCCTTACAGAGGACAAAAACCTTCTTCACTTTTAATGTAAGTCAATAGAACCAGAAACATTTCTAAGCTACTTTGGACCATTTTTATTGGTCCATTCATTATGAAATTGTCACACAGTATGATAATGATAAAAAAAAAAGATAAAATATGTATGCCTGTTTTTCACTGGACAGCAATGATATACAAAAAACACTTTTAAAAGGCTTTTATGTCATGACGGGTTACACAACACTTGTATAATGTATACTGTATGTAGGAATGTATACTCACCGCATTGACCTGTCGCTCTGAAAGGTACAGCAGAGTGATCCACCTGCATCAGCAAATCAAAACATTCATTCATTTTCTCTTGCTGCTGTTTGACACAAGCACATTGCACACAAGGATACAGGAATGCAGCATATAGCAAAGCTGCTTACTGACGCAAACAACAACAAACTTTCTGAACTCACATGCAAAAGTTATGCTATTCAGCTTTACACTATTAGCAGGCCTGATCCGCAGTTAATCCAGCAAATCCAGTTGACTGTAAATATGACATTAACATCTTATACAATAGAGCAATGTCTTTCGATTCAATATATCATGATATATTGCGATACTGCAAGCAAAGTGATTTATTAAAACACACCACTTCCAGTGTATGAACAGGTTTGCCAATGCTTACAATAGCATTGCGCCCTTGTGCTGCTTGTTAATGTTGGAGTGGAGCTGAAAATGGATCACAAATGGATCTGCCATCTAGTGGTCAGAGGTTTAAACACAACACACAATGAGTCACTGTCACCAGGAATCTGTGTATCGATGCTGTGTTTTTGAGAATCGATATAATATCCGACATAATATCCCGATATTCGATATTTTCTTACACCCCTAATACAGGCATGGGCTGGAGTTTAGAGACCCTGTCTTGTGACTGGAGTGCAATGAACAGGGCACCGAACCCCTAACTGCTCCCCAGGTGCTGTGCTCACTGCCCCCTGGTGTGTATGTTGACTAGTGTGTGTGTATGTGAGTGTTTCACTACATGGGTTGGGTTTGATGTGGAGGTCAATTCCACTGTGTGCAAACACAATCGGCAAATAGTTCTAAATTCTAAACAGGCTGTTTTTCGTTACTGTGCCTTTAAGGCTGATATATGTTAATACGCTCTGTTCGGATTGGCAATCCAGACGGATGTGCTCTTTATAGAATAAATATACTCACCCACTCATCTCTTCAGAATGAGTGGGTGGGGCTAAACTGCTTTAGGCTGTATAGACACATACATGTAAATATATTTGTTTCATGAGATCACAGTTAATTAAAAAAGGCAGTTTTTGAATTGTATGGACTGTGGACACATTGATATGGGCCTTTTAATACCTCTTATAGATATCCAAGCTTCTCCTAGTGGAAACAACCCAGTATTATTTACAGTTCTCATCTAATACCTGCTTTGACAGCTCAGTACTTACTGGAAAAGGAGATTACCAGTAATATGGGCCCTTTAGAAGCTCTGATATACAGGGCCTGTAATATTTTTGTTTTTTAATATTGATATATTAAATAAATCAATATTACCAGCAGAAGTCTGCGCTCACAATCGTCCTGACCAAGTGGCTTGTGTGTTTACAGATGATGTTTGTTCACCAATAAGCAGTTGTTTATTAGAAACTACACTACAGTGTTACATGTTTACTTCAAATACATGCATACATTTATTATTAGCTGAATATTTTGTCCATGAACTCATTTGCCCTCATCAAGACCCACAGGATGCATTTGTTTATACACAGATATGAACATATCCATGTGAACTATAACTTACAATAAACAGTTGTATTAAGTCCTCAGCTCTCATTCACAGTACACACAGTATGCATGCAGGACTCACCACAGAGTGAGGATTAGCCATCTAACCCAGCAGGGCAAGAGCCTCATGGTCCAGGCTGGATGAGTGACCCTCTTCTCTCACTCTGTATTCCTTCCTTCTCTATTAGGTGAGCGTCTCCTTGTTCCACCAGTAAAGAACAGTCATGTCCAGAAATAATAAACAGAAATAATACAGAATAACAAATGCTTTATTTTAAAATAGAGAGTCTGCTTTAACATTCAGTAAACAAAACACACCAGTATTATTTACAGTTCTCATCTAATACCTGCTTTGACTGCTCAGTACTTCATTAAGCTAAATCAAGATTGCTGCTGAAGGAACTGAATACATTCATACAATGTCTGGGGCGTCCAGGAGAAATCTGGAACTACACTTTGTTCTTCAAACTGGAGCTCAAGATCTGATCTACTTCTCTCACAATAAGATATTCATGTTACTTTGTATTGTATGTATGATTATTTACATCTGTTCTAATCAGATCTGGTGTTCTTACTGGTGAAAATACACTTATTGTTAATATAAAGACCTTTAAAACAATCAGCTTATATCGGATACTGGCTTTGGGAAACAATTCCCATAACAATGCATTACCTATTGGAGCTTGTGTTCATGCCAGCTGAAGTGCATGCCTGACAAATACTAAGAACTTTATGTTTGAAGTTCAAAGAATCTAGAAAGGAAGCATTTTTACCGATCAGTGTTCAGACAAACTAAGGTTTTGTTCACTTACAGCTTGGTTTACTATTGTAACGTATTACTTAATAAGTATGTAGATCAGTTAATATTTCAGTAAACTACTTAGCTACATGAAAAGTTCCCAGCTAAGGTCAGCTTCCCAGCTAAGGTCAGTGTTTATAGTCCACAGTAAGAAAAGGACTTAGCAAAAGTGACCAACAAGGCAGAAAACACTGATAACAAACACTGCTGGGATAATGTTTATGGGCGGTCCAGACCAAAGAGTAAGTTATTGGAAATGTACCAGTATATCTGAACTAAAGCGACTCTGCAAAGAAGAGCGGGAGCAAATTCTCTCACAGTGCCATAAAAAGCTGCTGCTAAAGTTTATGAAAGAAGATAATAATTATAGAAGAAGGTAATTATTTATTGTCCTGAGTGCAAATGAGACATGATTATAAAATATCAGAGACTAAAGCAGCAGTAAAGGCCTTAATTCTGAGAGGATTCACCCTTTTTTATTTTTATTTTTGTTTTTTTGCTAATACAAGGCAGTAATCACAACATAAACTGAGAGGAACACGTTACTACAAATGTAGTATGTATGTTTTATCTGTTGTTCCTCGTCTCTGCCCTTGTGTCTTCAACCCTCACCTGTTTCGTGTTTCTGCTCCCTCTAGTTTACCATGTGTTTCTTTGTTTCCCCTGTTCCCTACATATACCCCTCACACTCACACCACAGGGCCTGGTATTGTTTTCTACCCCAGTATGTTCAAACCAGGCCATCTTATTGTACAACCTATGCTAAGCTAAGCTATACTCGGCCAACCCTTACAAAAAGAAGTTTATTCAAGTGTTTTATTAGTTTACTTCTTTTAAACTAAAAGGAAGTGAGTATGCTTTCAGTTTACTTTTTATGTACTTCTCAGTGATATACTAAAAACAGTTATACTTAAGTATGCTTGGGTTATAGTGCCAAGTATAGAACAGTCTAAGTATATTTGGCCTTTACTTGTACTTAATCTTTTAATTGAGATAGTAGAAGTAAGTATTCTTGCTCTGCACAAAAACACATCCAGTACAATATTTATTTAAAATGTTATTTATAAAGATTTATACAGATACAAATATGTTTCTTAATCTGAGTGTGTCTTGTTTATTTTACGTGTGTCCACTGGTGAGTAAGTAAACGTTGTTAAATTCTATTTTAAGTAGAAAAAAACCCCAATAAACCTAGTCATATACTTTAAAGTACAACAATAATATAAACAGTAAATTATAAGTATTATGTTAAGTTCACTTAAAGAAAACTTAAAAGCTAGTAAACTAACAGTAAACCCATTAGTTTACTGCAGTACAAAAGATGTAAACTAGTTGTATACTTGGTTTACTACTCTTACACTTAAAGTGTACTTAAAAGTATACTTTTAAAAACTAGAAAGTGGGCCAATTTAGTCCCAAGATGTATTAAAATAGATATACACATATACAAGTGTACTACTAGTACAATGACATTAGTATAGTAACTGTGTAAAGTATACTTAATAAAATGAACTTTAAGTATACTTATTTTCTGTAAGGGAAGCTAAGCTAAGCTATGCCAAGCCAAACCATACAAGGTCAAGCCAAGCCTCTCAGCTAAGCTAAGCCAAGCCAAGCTAAGATACGCCAGGCCAAGCTAAGCTAATCTAGGCTATGCTAAACTAGGCCAAGCCAAACCAAGTCTCACCACACCTGTGTTTTCTAACCTTTCCCTTTCGTAGGGTTTGGCTCTGCTCTATTCTCTTCTTTTACAAGAAACCTACACCTGGAAACTCCAGTCTGAGCTTGAGCAACGACCCTTTGCTTCTAACCTCCCACTCTCCTCAGCCTGCTAGCCTGGATACCTCCACCAGGCTCCCCTGGTTTCTTGTCTATCACCAGTGTTTCTACAGCAGCCAGGAATGGACAAACCATACACTGTGGGAAGACTGACTGATACTAACATCAAATCATTCTTTATATTTTTATTTCTTTATGTTGCAGCATTTTGAGCATATCTGAGAATTAGAGGGGACCTGCAGCGTATATTGTAAATACTGCCTTAAGTTAGCACAAAAGCTTGACAATCACTGAATCAACAGCAGAAAACCTGATGGCCATCATAGTTTTTCGAGGAGGGGAAGGGTTGAGCAGGGGATTCTATAGGTTGCAATGTACATCCTCACCACTAGAGGTTACATACTGTGACTTTAAGAGCGTACTCACACTAGGCCCGGTTTGCTTGTTCCGTGCTGGGGCCCAGTTATCCCCCCTCCCGGTTATCCCCACCAGTGGCCTGCACTCACACTGCCTTTATCAATCCGCGCCTGAGCATGCTTACGTCATCACAACACGACTTTGGAGTTCATGATTGATTTCCTTCTAAATGAACCAATCACACAAGGCTCTAAGCAGGCCCGGGCACGGATAGCGCTCACACTAGAAGCGGACCGAGCCAGAGTCCAAGCTAATCATGCCCTGGCCCACCTCTTCAAGCGGGCCCAGGTACGGTTAACTGGGCTGGGCCCCAGCACGGTTCAGAGCGATCACACTAGGCAAACGAACCGTGCTTCGGCAGGGAACCGTGCCCGGGCCCGGATCGCTTGGCCTAGTGTGGACAGGGGGCCTATGGAAACAGATTTAAGCCCTTTACTTCTGCCTGCTTTAATCTCTGTAATGTTTTAATCGTGTCTCATTGGCATTCAGGACGATAAGTAAATGAATAACTGGTTTCATGAACTTTAGCAGCAGCCTTTTACGCTAGATATACACTGTTTAGCCAGAGCATTAAAATCATCTCCTTGTATTTACACTCTTTGTCTGCTTTATCAGCTCCACTTACCATATAGGAGCACTATGTAGCTCTACACTTACAGACTGTAGTCTATCTGATTCTCTGTTTCTGGTGCTGGTGTGAGTGGATTAGACACAACAGTGCTGCAGGAGTGTTTAAACACCTCAGACTAGTCCACTAACCAAGGTACTGTGACCACGGATGAAGAACTTGAGAACTAGAGACTGTGCAGCAGCAGATGAGCTATCGTCTCAGACTTCACATCTACAAGGTGGACCAACAAGGTAGAAGTATCTAACAGAGTGGACAGTGAGTGGACACAGGGTAACAAAGTATACAGAGAATCAGATGAGCTACAGTCTGTAAGTGTAGCTTCTATATGATCAGTAGAGCTGACTGTGAGTGTAGATATAAGAAGGTGAAGCTGAATCAGAAAGCAGTGCATCGTTTCCACACCAATAACACAATTCTATGGCTTTTGTGTTGATGCAGTACTTTGTAGGCTGTCCATCTGGACATGATACACATGTTTAAGTCAACTACATTCAATGCATCTCTTTTTCAGGACTGATTCTGGACACAGGATCGCAGAGACAGGAAAACAAACCAGAGCATTGCATCAGTGATAATGATAATTTGTGATAAATTATAATTTGCATCCACAAATACTCCAGCAGAACATGGCTAGATAAGCTCTTACCTGCTTCTTATCATGCTCCAGGCTTTCTCCAGCTCTTAGCAGCTCCAACACTCGGTGGAGACCATGCTTTCTGAAGAACAGAAGCTCCCAGAGAGGATGCAGTGGCTTTGTATTGGTCCTGAGTGGGCTTAGCAGTGGGCTGTGCCAATGCTCATTAACATCTGCTGCCTGAAAGAAATGCGATTCTCTCCGTATTTCCCTCCAAACCCTGCGTGATCAGAGTGCAGCAGGAGGGCAGCTGGTTCCACAAAGCGCAGGATGACAGACTGACTGGGTGCAAAGCAGTGTGGTGGGTGCAGGAGCTTCAGGCAAGGATGGTGAGGCCAGCCTGGATGCTGCTAACGCTCCTCAGCTCTGGAGTGCTGTGGCAGGCCAGGGCAAAGGAGGTAAGGGTTCAGCTGTCGCAGACACTACAACTGCATGTAGGGTTTTTTTAAATAAGCTCCTTGTGCATGTTATAGTCCGGGAGCAGAGGCGGTGATCTGACATTCTGTATCTCCTTGAAAGAGAAAAAGTTTGTGTTAGATGTGCAAAGAACATGTCTCTCAATTTTTGTTAATTTTTATTTTTCATGATTTAAATGCAGCAGTCATCGTTTACATTGTTTGGTAATTTCATGATGAATGGACCAATAGAAATGCTCCAAAATAGCTTGGAAAAAACTCTGGTTCCATTGACTTACATTGAAAGGAAAGACATTTCTTGTGCTCTTCTGTAAAGTTGCTATTTTAGAGATACTTGTGTTCATTTGGACAGCGACGGCGTGCAGGTTGTCTGCAAAGTGTCTGCAAGTAAGCCTAGAAAGTCTGAGAACTGAAAAATCAGAAAAAAGAAATGTATTGAATTTCTTCATGAGGAAAGGTCAAGAACCCAGAACCCTGAGCAGGTGTCTGTCACCTTTGGCCACTTGCCATAAACCTGTGTATCAGTAATCGGTGGTGTAGTGGTTAGTATGATGGTGTAGTGGTTAGTACGGTGGTGTAGTGGTTATTATGGTGGTGTAGTGGTTAGTACGGTGGTGTAGTGGTTATTATGGTGGTGTAGTGGTTAGTATGGTGGTGTAGTGGTTAGTACGGTGGTGTAGTGGTTATTATGGTGGTGTAGTGGTTAGTACGGTGGTGTAGTAGTTAGTATGGTGTTGTAGTGGTTAGTGTGGTGGTGTAGTGGTTAGTATGGTGGTGTAGTAGTTAGTACGGTGGTGTAGTGGTTAGTATGGTGGTGTAGTAGTTAGTATGGTGTTGTAGTGGTTAGTGTGGTGGTGTAGTGGTTAGTATGGTGGTGTAGTGGTTAGTAAGGTGGTGTAGTGGTTAGTATGGTGGTGTAGTTGTTAATATGGTGGTGTAGTGGTTAGTATGGTGGTGTAGTGGTTAGTATGGTGGTGTAGTAGTTAGTACGGTGGTGTAGTGGTTAGTATGGTGGTGTAGTAGTTAGTATGGTGTTGTAGTGGTTAGTGTGGTGGTGTAGTGGTTAGTATGGTGGTGTAGTGGTTAGTAAGGTGGTGTAGTGGTTAGTACGGTGGTGTAGTGGTTAGTATGGTGGTGTAGTGGTTAGTATGGTGGTGTAGTGGTTAGTATGGTGGTGTAGTTGTTAATATGGTGGTGTAGTGGTTAGTACGGTGGTGTAGTGGTTAGTATGGTGGTGTAGTGGTTAGTATGGTGGTGTAGTAGTTAGTATGGTGGTGTAGTGGTTAGTATGGTGGTGTAGTAGTTAGTATGGTGTTGTAGTGGTTACTATGGTGGTGTAGTAGTCAGTACGGTGGTGTAGTGGTTAGTACGATGGTGTAGTGGTTAGTACGGTGGTGTAGTGGTTAGTACGGTGGTGTAGTGGTCAGTACGGTGGTGTAGTGGTTAGTATGGTGGTGTAGTGGTCAGTACGGTGGTGTAGTGGTTAGTACGGTGATGTAGTGGTCAGTACGGTGGTGTAGTGGTTAGTGCGGTGGTGTAGTGGTTAGTACCATGGTGTAGTGGTTAGTATGGTAGTGTACTGGTTAGTACGGTGGTGTAGTGGTTAGTACGGTGATGTAGTGGTCAGTACGGTGGTGTAGTGGTTAGTACGGTGGTGTAGTGGTTAGTACGGTGGTGTAGTGGTTAGTACGGTGATGTAGTGGTCAGTACGGTGGTGTAGTGGTTAGTACGGTGGTGTAGTGGTTAGTATGGTGGTGAAGTGGTTAGTACGGTGGTGTAGTGGTTAGTATGGTGGTGTAGTGGTTAGTATGGTGGTGTAGTGGTTAGTACGGTGGTGTAGTGGTTAGTACGGTGGTGTAGTGGTTAGTATGGTGGTGTAGTGGTTAGTACGGTGGTGTAGTGGTTAGTATGGTGGTGTAGTGGTTAGTACGGTGGTGTAGTGGTTAGTATGGTGGTGTAGTGGTTAGTACGGTGGTGTAGTGGTTAGTACGGTGGTGTAGTGGTTAGTATGGTGGTGTAGTGGTTAGTATGGTGGTGTAGTAGTTAGTATGGTGTTGTAGTGGTTACTATGGTGGTGTAGTAGTCAGTACGGTGGTGTAGTGGTTAGTACGGTGGTGTAGTGGTTAGTACGGTGGTGTAGTGGTCAGTACGGTGGTGTAGTGGTTAGTATGGTGGTGTAGTGGTCAGTACGGTGGTGTAGTGGTTAGTACGGTGATGTAGTGGTCAGTACGGTGGTGTAGTGGTTAGTGCGGTGGTGTAGTGGTTAGTACCATGGTGTAGTGGTTAGTGTGGTAGTGTACTGGTTAGTACGGTGGTGTAGTGGTTAGTACGGTGATGTAGTGGTCAGTACGGTGGTGTAGTGGTTAGTACGGTGGTGTAGTGGTTAGTACGGTGATGTAGTGGTCAGTACGGTGGTGTAGTGGTTAGTACGGTGGTGTAGTGGTTAGTACGGTGATGTAGTGGTCAGTACGGTGGTGTAGTGGTTAGTACGGTGGTGTAGTGGTTAGTATGGTGGTGTAGTGGTTAGTACGGTGGTGTAGTGGTTAGTACAGTGGTGTACGATCACGCTGGAATTGGCTTCAGTGACCCCCAACTAGCAGGATAATGCAGGAGGTAATGGATGGATGGATGACTGACATTAACATTGTCTTAAGTTTTAAATAGAAAACATTTACCTTTTCAACACAAAATCTGGTGCAGTACTTTCAGCATTGGAGTTTCGAGGAATTTAATTAATTAATTGATTAATAAAAGTAAAGTTACTATTGGTCATTTTCTCTAAATTGTCTTACATACATGATTTGTGTTATATAGAGTTTTATGAATGGTTATGATAAATCATCATTGTGTGCAATGACTTACTGGGTGTTGTGATGCATTGTGGGAAAGCTGGAATAGAGTGGGTGTCTACATTTCTTGAGCTGTGGACAAAATCCTTCCCACACTATGTGGTCTGTCAGTAATATTGTAGTACTGTATTCTCCTGTAGTCGCTTTACTAATGAGTTACTTATGACATATGAATATTATAACCTGTTTATTCATTTTCTTTGTCTTCTTTGTGGATTGTAGACTCTATGAAGATTATTGGGCAGTAGGCAGCAAGCATCACATTTACGATAATTTTCATACACAGATCAATTCATAATCAATTCATAGTAGTAACTGAATAATTCACAGTAGTTATTGAATATGTATCCAAGATGCTGAATGATTCATAGTAGTAACTGAATATGTACAATAGATATTGAATAATTCATAGTAGTAACTGAATATGTACAATAGATATTGAATAATTCATAGTAGTAACTGAATAATCTACAGTAGTTACTGAATATGTATAATAAATACTAAATGATTCATAGTAGTAACTGAATATGTATAATAGATTTTGAATAATCTGTAGTAGTAACTGAATAATCTACAGTAGTTACTGAATATGAATAATAGATACTGAATGATTCATAGTAGTAACTGAATATGTATAATAGATATTGAATAATCTGTAGTAGTAACTGAATAATCTACAGTAGTTACTAAATATGTATAATAGATACTGAATGATTCATAATAGTAACTGAATATGTACAATAGATATTGAATAATTAATAGTATTAACTGTATAATCTACAGTAGTTACTGAATATGAATCCTAGATACTAAATGAGTCATAGTAGTAACTGAATATGTATAATAGATATTAAATAATTCATAGTAGTAACTGAATAATTCACAGTAATTACTGAATATGTATAATAGATATTGAGTAATTTATAGTATTAACTGAATAATATACAGTAGTTACTGAATATGTATAATAGATACTGAATGATTCATAGTAGTAACTTAATAATCTACAGTAGTAGTTACTGAATATTCTTAATAGATCTTCAATAATTCATAGTAGTAACTAAATAATGTACAGTAGTATTTACTGAATATTTATGATATTGAATAATTCATAGTAGTAACTGAATAATCTACAGTAGTTACTGAATATGTATAATAGATACTGAATGATTCATAGTAGTAACTGAATATGTATAATAGATATTGAATAATCTGTAGTAGTAACTGAATAATCTACAATAGTTACTGAATATGTATAATAGATATTGAATAATTAATAGTATTAACTGTATAATCTACAGTAGTTACTGAATATGAATCCTAGATACTAAATGATTCATAGTAGTAACTGAATATTTATAATAGATATTAAATAATTCATAGTAGTAACTGAATAATTCACAGTAATTACTGAATATGTATAATAGATATTGAGTAATTTATAGTATTAACTGAATAATATACAGTAGTTACTGAATATGTATAATAGATACTGAATGATTCATAGTAGTAACTGAATAATCTACAGTAGAAGTTACTGAATATTTATAACAGATATTCAATAATTCATAGTAGTAACTTAATAATCTACAGTAGTAGTTACTGAATATTCTTAATAGATATTCAATAATTCATAGTAGTAACTAAATAATCTACAGTAGTATTTACTGAATATTTATGATATTGAATAACTTATAGTAGTAACTGAATAATCCACAGTAGTTACTGATTATGTATAATAGATACTGAATAGTTGCTGAATAATTCAAATAAATATCGAATAACTCGAGTGGTTATTCAATCATTTGTAGTAGTTACTGTATACTGTATAACTACTAATTAATACATTATATAATATTAATATTATTATATTATTGTTATTATTATTATATTATTTTATATATAGTAATATTATATATTAAAGAATAATCCACAGTAGATATGGAATAATTTATAGTAGCCCTTTAATAATTCATGTTGGACACTTAATAATTGACAGTAAACACTGACCAACTTGTAGTTGTTACTAAATTATTTATAGTAGTTACTGAATACTTAATATTAGCTACTAAATAATTTATAGTAAACACTAAATAATGCTGAGTGGTTACTGAATAATTTATAGTAGATAAAAACCTATTAATTCATAGTAAATACTGAATCATTTATAGCAGTTATTGAATAGTCAGTCTTAAGAAAGTTGTATTGTTGGACTGGAACATAGACACAGAGTAGCATATGGTATAAAGTAAACAACGCTGGATACGCTGGATCAGTAGGATCTGAAATCAGTTATATAATTAATGCACATGACCGACTTTATGCATGCACAGATAGTGTAAAGGCTTTTTTTGGATATTCTTGGTTTGTGCATGTCTTCTTCATCCCTGGTGGTCTTTTCTGTGTTTACACACAAGAGTAAACAGCAGGAGAGAGAGCAGAAAGGCGGATGTTGGTTTGCTGTGGTTGCTTATAGCAGTTTACAGTGCAGAAGCATCCACTGACTTCATGATTTAGCCTTTGGTTGGAGAATTTATCCAGCAGAGCATCGTGTAGAACATCTGAAGTTCTTTGGTTAACGTTATAGACGACATTGATCTGGTTCCTGGTAGCAGAAAATGCTGGAAGGGAAATAAGAGTGAAAAAAAGAGTAAATCTGGCTTAAAATAGTGTGTAACTTGCACAATGTTGCTATTTAATTTGTGTTCCACTGTCATTACATGCATAGATAGAGACATTTAAACATGGAGAAAGTGCCCTTTACCACAACATATGTGGGTGTCTACATAAACTACGGAATGATTGCTCACCGAGTGAGAAAGAAGTTGAGAAAATACACTATGTTGCCAAAAGTATTCACTCACCAATTCAAATCATTGAATTTAAGTGTTCTAATCACGTCTATGGCCACAGGTGTGTAAAACCAAGCACCTAGTCATGCAGACTGCTTCTACACACATTAGTAAGAATGGGTCGCTTCTAGGAGCTCAGTGAACTCCAGCGTGGTACCGTGATAGGACGCCACCTGTGCAACAAGTCCAGTGGTGAAGCTTCCTCACTACTAAATATTCCACAGTGGACTGTCAGTGGTGTTATAACAAAGTGGAAGTGACTGGCCTGCACAGAGTCCCGACATCAACCTGATAGAACACCTTTGGGATGAACTAGTAAGGCGACTGCGAGTCAGGCCTTCTCGTCCAACTTCAGTGTCTGACCTCACTAATGATCTTCTGGAAGAACTGTCGGTCAAACATTCCCTTAAACACTCTCCTAAACCGTGTGGAGAGACTTCCCAGAAGAGATAAAACTGAATCGGATGTCACTTAAGTTCATCTGCCAAAACGAGCTTTTAATATAATTTTTTTTACAGTTTCTGTTTTTCTGTGGTTTCATTTTTGGGGGGGCAAACCTACGTGTTTCTGATATTGGGTGGGACACATCCCCCCCATCCCCCCGGTTACTACACCAATGCTTTGTTGTGTTGATGATCCGCGATGGGGAAACCGATACTGTACTTAAGTGCTCGTATTGATGCAGAAGATGATACAGTATTAGATTAGATGATAAGTGCAGTGCTAGTATTAAACTCACTGTTAGTCTAAAAGATTAGCAAAATGCCAGTATGTAATCATTCTTCATTGCTTAAAAGTTGGGTTGGTGGAAGCTGCTGGACCACAAGAAGTGCAGTTTCTTTTTTATACAGTTTCTTTGAATTTATTTTTACAATTAGCACAGAAAGTGGATGGAAATGTAGCTGCTGTTGGGAAAAGTTGATTAGTCTGTAATGTAACCCAGCGACATTGTCACACATTTGTTTTATTACATGTGATGATCAGATTGCTTGTATTGTATTTGTATTGTCGTTTCAGAGGTGCGTGTGTAATGGGAAGGCTGTGTGTCACTGTGAAGGAGTGAAAGGCAAAAAGGTGAGTGGAATGCAAATCTCACAAAGATAATGTAGCTAACACTAGAGCTCACAATAGTCACCCTAATAGCCCAGAAGTTTTTTTTTTTTATAAAACTACATCACCAAAACCTCTCCAGACTCCTTCAGCCCTTAATTGAGGTCACACAGACTTGTTGATGGGGTTTAGTTTACAGTATAACCTACTTACAACCTTCCCTTAACACACTTAGGGCGTTTTCACACCAGCACTAGTTAGTCCAGTTTAAACAGACTCTGGTTTGTTTGGTGTGGTTCGTTTTGGCAGGTGTGTAAACAGTAATCACACTCGGGTGTGGACCAAAACAACCGCACAGAGACCCTTGAGAAAAGATGGTCTCGGTCCGGTTCCAAACGAACTTCAGAGCGGTTCGTTTGTGGTGAGAACATGATCAGACCTCGATCCGACCCAAGTATTAGGTGTGCTCCACAAGTTTGATCTAAACATCTCCTGCAGCCAGGTGTGCTTTGCATTATGGGATGCAGGAGATGGTGTAAACAGAGGATTGGAGAACTGTAGCAGCTAACAGGGCGAGGACAATGAAGCGAGGTCTTTCTTGGACTAGCAGTGAGGGACGTTGTCTACTTGATGTTTGGAGTGAGCTGGGTGGTCTGCAGGTGGACTGTAGTTTGGTATATTATCAGATTATTATTACAGCTATGAACAGATGCTGTCTCTGCCGCTGCTCCGTGATACACTCTACAAGAAATGTGCAGTAGTTTGGGAAAACCGGATCTTCTCCCTGTGTTTACTTTCTTGCTCGCACGCCAGACAGCTCTGACCAATCAGAGGAGACAACGTGCTCACCTGGTTTGTTGGGGTGCATTTTGGTGCGTTTAGGTTTTTGCCTGTGTGAAAACAAACTTAACCGAGGAGGAAACACTCCAAGTACACAAACCCATTAACTGATCCAGACCAGTGAAACCAACTACAGGTGTGAAAGCGTCCTTAACTCTTTACTAGGAATTTCTCTGTATACTTTGTTACCCTGTTCTTCAATGATCAGGACCCCCCACAGGACCACTACAGAGCAGGTATCATAGGTGGAGGATCTTTCCCAGCACTGCATTGACACTGACATAGCAGTAATGGGCTGGAGGTTTGAGAACAAGCCCAGAAGGTCATTAGTTCGATCCCCTGAACTGACAGGACATGACTAAAGTGCTCCCACTACTCCAGGCGAGTGTACTCACTGGCCGCTAGTGTTTGTGTGCACTACTGTGTGTATGTGGGTGTTTTTGCTGCACAGAGGTCAAATGCAAACGCAAGTTTCAAATAGTTCTAAGTTCTAAACTGAATGGTGACGTTCTGGTCGAGTCCCATTTATTTTGTTGTTCTATTGTTAGTCGCTCGTATAAGCAGGCAGTGTAAATGTGATTTAGCTGGACTGCGTTCGCCAGTTTAAATTTGAAGCTCTTAAACCCAACATACATACATTCTCTCTTGTTCTAGTGGCCCTGCAGGCTGTGTGCTGTAAAACAAGGAAGGCCTTGAACTCATACTCTGTTTTGACGTTGGGTTCATGGAAAACGTCCAATATTGAAACCTACGTTCGCATATTTTATAAACATGCTTTATTTATTTGAACCGACTTGAATCGTTTCCCACCGCAGCGCTGCTCTTATCACCCGGTGCTGCGACTAGCCTGCAAAAGTGTAAGGACAAACACCTGTTCTGGAATCTTCCACCGCAAACTGACCACTTAGCACTGTCTGGAACTTCTCTACACTTGAAGAGGAGAGCAACACCCCTGCCCTATGCTCTACAGGGTAGGGTGTGTGATCTCCCACATAGGCAAGCATCCTACGTTATAGCAAGAGGAGTCTATGAGCAAGAGTCCTAACACTCTTATCCAGACGCTCTTATCCACAGCGACTTGCAAAAGTGATTTGTGTTCAGTCAGAGTATGTATCAGGGGCTTAAGCACCCCTAAATTGAGCCCCAGCGCCCCTAAAGATTATGGTAAAAAATGTTTTTTTAATTTTTTTAATTTTCTTTTTTTCTCTGACAAGCTGGAAAAGTAGTTTTGTACTTTATCCCTCATTTCCAACACATTGCTGTCATTATCAGCCTAGCTCGAACCCTAACCCATATTTCGGATCACTCTTTATTCTGTTATTGTTAGCTAGGAGTGACTATCTGAGGGTTTATTTTAATTTAGGAGGCTAATCCCGCAGGTGGTCTGGTTACTGTTTATAAAGAGTTAGAGAAGCTGTAGCTGCTGGGCTGTTGGTTAGTCAGTGTGTTATTAAAGCTAAGGTGTAGAGTAGAGCTGTCTGTATGTATATTAGTAATTAATGTTACAGAATGATAAGATATGAAGAGCTGATACTATAACGTAACTGTGTGAGGGTGTGTGTGTGTGTGTGTGTGTGTGTGTGTGTGTGTGTGTGTGTGTGTGTGGGTGTGATTTCAGGTTCAGGTGAGAGAGTAAAGCCGACATGGTCGTGGTCATATGCTTAGAATCTATGGATAATGGTAATAATATTAATAACTGATTATTAAAATTGGTGTGTCTGATCTAAATTATTCTAATTAATCTGTCATGACACACTTACCCCAAGTCTAATGCCCTGAATTTCTCTCATTCTCATCTGGTAATCTCATCTGAAATATATATATATACTAAGGATTTTTTTAAAGATTTGTTGGTGTCTTTCCAGTGTTGCCCCAACACTGATTTCTGATTGTAGGTCCAAAATGACTTTAAAATGTAGTTCTTTTATGAGCTGTTCACATTTCGGTGCTCATATATATATATATATATATATATATATATATATATATATATATATATATATATATATATATATATATATATATATATATATATATATATATGGTCCTGGTATGTATCTCTACCAAGTACTAACAGGTTTAAGTCCAAACTACACTTCTGCTCAAACACTGCGAGAAACAAGGGCCAATATTGATACCTGGAGAGAAGAGAATGAAGTACAGGGTTACATGCAGTACAAGTGCTTTACCTAGTGATACCCCACCAATGTTCATACCTAGAAGATAAAGAGTTAAGCCTAGCTGGATAAGTACAACATGACTCATTTCAATAATACAGTAGATTAGTGCTGAAGAGATGGTGGTCTTCAGTCTGCATTTGAAGAGTGAGTCCAATCTGCTGTTCAGACAGCATGATGGAAGTTCATTCCACCATCTGGGCTCCAGGACAGAGAAGAGTTTTGTCGCTTGTCTTCCATGCATCTTGAGTTATGGTGGGTCAAGCAAGTACTTGACCGTTGCCGTAAGGAGAGAGGAGCTGGTCCATTCTTGGCTTTGTAGGCATCAGAGTTTTTAATTGAATACGAGCAGCTGCAGGAAGTCAGTGAAGCGAGCGCAGCAGTGGAGTGACATCTTGAGGGAAGCTTGAAGACCAGCCGAGCTTGGTCTACAGAGGAAGACCAGCTAGGCGTGAGTTGCTTTGATCCGAAACGCTTACAGAACCAGACGTCCACCTCTAAAAGCTCCCTCACAGAAAGATATTACACCAAATAGTTATAAATACACTGTTTGATGTCTGAAACCTTGCTTTACTGATAGCTCTGCAGGAAGCTGATGACCTACATTATGTATTTGAAATGCATGCAGGGTGAGGTTGTATAGGACCAACACCTTCTTTGGATTTTACCATCATTAACATCACATACATAAACTCAGGAGACGTGTAGGTTCACTGGTGGGTTTGATAGTAAATAAAATGATTATTTTCGTGGTGACCCCTGATTTGCCATCACCACTACCAATGTGTAAAGTCTGTAATATTGAATCAAATCACTCTGAATGACTTTGTTTACATCTCAATCACTAATTTATGCAGACATTAATAAATAAAAAAAAAACAGTGGACTTTGTTTGTAAAGCTGTAAATGTCTGACCTTACAAAGATTCACATGAACTCCTTTAGTCCTTTTCAGGTAATCTGGATAGACGGTGGAGAACTGGAAACACTGTGGGTTTATATATTGTAAGGCAGGCCATGACTTCTTCTTCTTCTTCTTCCTCTTCTTCTTCTTCTTCTTCTTCTTCTTCTTCTTCTTATTATTATTATTATTATTATTATTATTATTATTATAGTAACAACATTGTGGGGTTTATACATTGAAAGGCAGTCGTGGACTGAAGGTTAGGGATCAAGTCTTGTGTCCGGAAGGTTGTTGGTTTGATTCTTAGGACCAGCAGGTCATGACTCAAGTGCCCTTGAGCAAGGCACCTAACCCCTAACAGCTCCCTGGGCATGTGTTTTCACTGCCCCCTAGTGTGTATGTTCACTGGTGTGTTTGTGTATATGTGGGTGTTTCACTGTCCCCTAGTGTGTATGTTCACTGGTGTGTGTATATGTGGGTGTTTCACTGCCCCCTAGTGTGTATGTTCACTAGTGTGTGTATATGTGGGTGTTTCACTGTCCCCTAGTGTGTATGTTCACTGGTGTGTGTATATGTGGGTGTTTCACTGCCCCCTAGTGTGTATGTTCACTAGTGTGTGTATATGTGGGTGTTCTCATTGCCCCCTAGTGTGTATGTTCACTAGTATGTGTATTTGTTGGTGTTTCACTGCCCCCTAGTGTGTATGTTCACTAGTGTGTGTATATGTGGGTGTTTCACTGCCCCCTAGTGTGTATTTTCAGTAGTGTGTGTATATGTGAGTGTTTCACTGCCCCCTAGTGTGTATGTTCACTAGTGTGTGTATATGTGGGTGTTTCACTGCCCCCTAGTGTGTATGTTCAGTAGTGTGTGTATATGTGAGTGTTTCACTGCCCCCTAGTGTGTATGTTTACTTGTGTGTGTGTATATGTGGGTGTTTCACTGCCCTGTAGTGTGTATGTTCACTAGTGTGTGTGTATATGTGGGTGTTTCACTGCCCTGTAGTGTGTATGTTTACTAGTGTGTGTATTTGTGGGTTTTTCACTGCCCCCTAGTGTGTGTTTTCACTAGTGTGTGTATATGTGGGTGTTTCACTGCCCCCTAGTGTGTATGTTCACTAGTGTGTGTATATGTGGGTGTATCACTGCCCCCTAGTGTGTGTGTTCACTAGTGTGTGTATATGTGGGTGTTTCACTGCCCCCTAGTGTGTATGTTCTCTAGTGTGTGTGTATATGTGGATGTCTCACTGCCCCCTAGTGTGTATGTTCACTAGTGTGTGTATATGTGGGTGTTTCACTGCCCCCTAGTGTGTATGTTCACTAGTGTGTGTATATGTGGGTGTTTCACTGTCCCCTAGTGTGTATGTTCACTGGTGTGTGTATATGTGGGTGTTTCACTGCCCCCTAGTGTGTATGTTTACTAGTGTGTGTATATGTGGGTGTTTCACTGCCCCCTAGTGTGTATGTTCAGTAGTGTGTGTATATGTGAGTGTTTCACTGCCCCCTAGTGTGTATGTTCACTAGTGTGTGTATATGTGGGTGTATCACTGCCCCCTAGTGTGTATGTTCACTAGTGTGTGTATATGTGGATGTCTCACTGCCCCCTAGTGTGTATGTTCACTAGTGTGTGTGTATATGTGGGTGTTTCACTGACCCCTAGTGTGTATGTTCACTAGTGTGTGTGTATATGTGGGTGTTTCACTGCCCTGTAGTGTGTATGTTCACTAGTGTGTGTATATTTAAGATTCATGGAACACGCAACAAAACGCTTCTCTGTCCTGGCACCCAGATGGAGGAACGAACTTCCACTGGTTGTCCGAACAGCGAACTCTCTCGCGGTCTTCAAACGCAGACTGAAGACCACCATCTCTTTGTAAAGCACTTTTAAACACTAATATACTAAAGTATGGTATAAACTGTAATTGCACTTTATCTGTATGTAGTCTTGTATTTGTTCTCTTCTCTGTAGGTGTTCCAGTCTTGCTAGGTATTGCGTTGTCATGTTTCTAGGTATCAGCACTGGCCCTGTGTTTATGGCAGTGTTTGAGTATAGAGTGGTTTGGACTTAAACCTGTTTGTACTAGATAGAGATTCATACTCTAACCAACACTAAGCACTTTTGTAAGTCGCTCTGGATAAGAGCGTCTGCTAAATGCCGTAAATGTAAATGTAAAATGTATGTGGATGTCTCACTGCCCCCTAGTGTGTATGTTCACTAGTGTGTGTATATGTGGGTGTTTCACTGCCCCCTAGTGTGTATGTTCACTAGTGTGTGTATATGTGGGTGTTTCACTGCCCCCTAGTGTGTATGTTCACTAGTGTGTGTATATGTGGGTGTTTCACTGTCCCCTAGTGTGTATGTTCACTAGTGTGTGTATATGTGTATGTTTCACTGCCCTCTAGTGTGTGTGTTCACTAGTGTGTGTATATGTGGGTGTTTCACTGCCCCCTACTGTGTAAGTTCACTAGTGTGTGTATATGTGGATGTTTCATTGCCCCCTAGTGTGTATGTTTACTAGTGTGTGTGTATATGTGGGTGTTTCACTGCCCTGTAGTGTGTATGTTTACTAGTGTGTGTGTGTGTATGTGGGTGTTTCACTGCCCTGTAGTGTGTATGTTTACTAGTGTGTGTGTATATATGTGGGTGTTTCACTGCCCCCTAGTGTGTATGTTCACTAGTGTGTGTATATGTGGGTGTTTTACTGCCCCTAGTGTGTATGTTCAGTAGTGTGTGTATATGTGAGTGTTTCACTGCCCCCTAGTGTGTATGTTCACTAGTGTGTGTGTATATGTGGGTGTTTCACTGCCCTGTAGTGTGTATGTTCACTAGTGTGTGTGTATATGTGGGTGTTTCACTGCCCTGTAGTGTGTATGTTCACTAGTGTGTGTGTATATGTGGGTGTTTCACTGCCCCCTAGTGTGTATGTTCACTAGTGTGTGTACATGTGGGTGTTTCACTGCCCCCTAGTGTGTATGTTCACTAGTGTGTGTATATGTGGATGTCTTACTGCCCCCTAGTGTGTATGTTCACTAGTGTGTGTATATGTGGGTGTTCTTACTGCCCCCTAGTGTGTATGTTCACTAGTGTGTGTATATGTGGGTGTTTCACTGCCCCCTAGTGTGTATGTTCACTAGTGTGTGTATATGTGGGTGTATCACTGCCCCCTAGTGTGTGTGTGTTCACTAGTGTGTGTATATGTGGATGTCTCACTGCCCCCTAGTGTGTATGTTCACTAGTGTGTGTATTTGTGGGTGTTTCACTGCCCCCTAGTGTGTGTGTTCACTAGTGTGTGTATATGTGGGTGTTTCACTGCCCCCTAGTGTGTATGTTCACTAGTGTGTGTATATGTGGGTGTTTCACTGTCCCCTAGTGTGTATGTTCACTAGTGTGTGTATATGTGGATGTTTCACTGCCCTCTAGTGTGTGTGTTCACTAGTGTGTGTATATGTGGGTGTTTCACTGCCCCCTACTGTGTAAGTTCACTAGTGTGTGTATATGTGGATGTTTCATTGCCCCCTAGTGTGTATGTTTACTAGTGTGTGTGTATATGTGGGTGTTTCACTGCCCTGTAGTGTGTATGTTTACTAGTGTGTGTGTGTATATGTGGGTGTTTCACTGCCCTGTAGTGTGTATGTTTACTAGTGTGTGTGTGTATATGTGGGTGTTTCACTGCCCCCTAGTGTGTATGTTCACTAGTGTGTGTATATGTGGGTGTTTCACTGCCCCTAGTGTGTATGTTCAGTAGTGTGTGTATATGTGAGTGTTTCACTGCCCCCTAGTGTGTATGTTCACTAGTGTGTGTGTATATGTGGGTGTTTCACTGCCCTGTAGTGTGTATGTTCACTAGTGTGTGTGTATATGTGGGTGTTTCACTGCCCTGTAGTGTGTATGTTCACTAGTGTGTGTATTTGTGGGTGTTTCACTGCCCCCTAGTGTGTGTGTTCACTAGTGTGTGTATATGTGGGTGTTTCACTGCCCCCTAGTGTGTATGTTCACTAGTGTGTGTATATGTGGGTGTTTCACTGCCCCCTAGTTTGTGTGTTCACTAGTGTGTGTATATGTGGGTGTTTCACTGCCCCCTAGTGTGTATGTTCACTAGTGTGTGTATATGTGGATGTCTTACTGCCCCCTAGTGTGTATGTTCACTAGTGTGTGTATATGTGGGTGTTCTTACTGCCCCCTAGTGTGTATGTTCACTAGTGTGTGTATATGTGGGTGTTTCACTGCCCCCTAGTGTGTATGTTCACTAGTGTGTGTATATGTGGGTGTTTCACTGCCCCCTAGTGTGTATGTTCACTAGTGTGTGTATATGTGGGTGTTTCACTTCCCCCTAGTGTGTATGTTCACTAGTGTGTGTATATGTGGGTGTTTCACTGTCCCCTAGTGTGTATGTTCACTAGTATGTGTATTTGTGGGTGTTTCACTGCCCCCTAGTGTGTATGTTCACTAGTGTGTGTATTTGTGGGTGTTTTACTGCCCCCAAGTGTGTATGTTCACTAGTATGTGTATTTGTGGGTGTTTCACTGCCCCCTAGTGTGTATGTTCACTAGTGCGTGCATTTGAGGGTGTTTTACTGCCCCCTAGTGTGTATGTTCACTAGTGTGTGTATTTGTGGGTGTTTCACTGCCCCCTAGTGTGTATGTTCAGTAGTGTGTGTATATGTGGGTGTTTCACTGACCCCTAGTATGTATGTTCACTAGTGTGTGTGTGTATATGTGGGTGTTTCACTGCCCTGTAGTGTGTATGTTCACTAGTGTGTCTGTATATGTGGGTGTTTCACTGCCCTGTAGTGTGTATGTTCACTAGTGTGTCTGTATATGTGGGTGTTTCACTGCCCTGTAGTGTGTATGTTCTAATGTGATGCAAAACTAAACTTGCAGATTGTTCACTAAGCAGCTGTCTGAACGCACATGGGAACTATTACACACTGTTAAACTGCACATCCTCAAACAACATTTACACTAAACAGGCTTACATTAACCATTTAAACCCTGAACCATGAAACAATTGCCCAAAAATTCTAATTCTTTAAAAAATGAGTGTTTACTAGACTTTAATAATAATAATAATAATAATAATAATAATAATAATAATAATAATAATAATAATTATAATAATAATAGACTATCATTTTGCATATACACTACTGCTCAAAAGTTTGGGATCACAGTGAAATGTTCTTGTTTTAATGGAGTATCTTCTTCCTTAACACAACAATGAACTGACGGGTCTCTAAAGAAAATTGTTTCTTTCTGGTCATGTTGAGTCGCTCAGCAAGCCATCAACTGCTGATCTTCAGATACTAAACTAACCTAGAATGTTGTTCCCTTTTATACTCACTTATTAGTAGAATGTTTTTCAGCTGTGCATCACAATTGAGCAAGAGTGTCCTAACAACCAATTAGTCCAATAACATCCTTAACTTGGATTGGTGGTCGTACCAGGAGATTTAGACAGAGGACTGAGAATTGCTGATAATAGAACTATATGTAAAATAAGCCTCTATACAAAAATAGACTTTAATACAAACATTTTTATTCTTTAAAAATCATCTGATACACTTACATTAATTGTGAAATGGACAATATTGTTTGTGAATTGCATGAAAATTGCATGAAATGAAATTCTAAAGTGATCCTAATTTTTTGAGCGGTAGTGTTGGAGTTTTGTTTTGTATCATATTTAGTACACCTGGAAGGTTTTTTATACTAACTGATGAAAACATTTAGAACACAATGTTTTAACCCTTTGTAATCTGAGCTTATTTTAAATGAACAATCTTCAATTCTCCACTAAACTTTAGAGTAGACCTTTCTGTAGACCACTGATTATTGTTTTTAAGCGACTCAAGATTCAAGATTCAAGATTCAAGAGTTTTATTGTCATATGTACAGCAGAACAGACAGTTACACTGTACAATGAAATTCTTACTTTGCTGCTCCTCCATTCACCAATAGATAAGATAACAAATAAAAGAAATAAAAAATATATATACAAAATATACAAAGTATAACAATATAAGTTGAAGTAGATAAAAATATTTTTATAGTTAAAGAATAAAAAATAAAAGTTATGTGTGCTTTTATGTGCAAGTATGAAGAGCAGCAGCCATAAAGTGCAAGTTGCAAGTAACGAATGTAAACAATAATGTTTGTGTGAGTAGTGAATGTAAACAGTATTCTGACAGTACAGTGAGTGTAAGGTGCAGTTTAAATCAGACCAGTTAAAACCAGTTCAGATAGGAGAGGTTAGAGAGGTAGTGCGTGAGGTGTTCACAAGCCTGATGGCCTGTGAGTAGAAACTGTTTGTCAGTCTTGTGGTCCTGGACTTCACACTCCTGTAACGTCTGCCTGAAGGTAAACGTGTGAAGAGTGTGTGCTGGGGGTGTGTACTGTCCCTGATTATGTTGTGGGCCCTCCTGGTGACCCTGGTGTGGTAGATGTTCTGTAGTGAGGGGAAGGCTGCTCCTGAGATGGACTGTGCAGTTTTGATCACACGCTGGAGAGCCTTTCTGTCCTGAGCAGTAGAGTTTCCATACCAGACGATGATGGAGCTGGTAAGAACACTCTCAATCATACTCCTGTAGAAGGTGCTGAGAATTTTGGTTGGCATACCAAATTTTCTCAGCCTTCTCAGAAAGTACAGTCGCTGCTGGGACTTCCTGATGATGATCTGAGTGTTGTGGGACCAGCTGAGATCCTCACTGATGTGAATGCCCCTCACTGATGTGAATGAACCTCACTGATGTGAATGCCATTAAATACTCCTCATTAAATACTAAATTATTATGTATAATGATATTTATTTGGAAGGCAAACGTCTCCCCCTTGTGGCTACTGCAGGTACTGCTAGATTTTCATTGGCAGAGCTTGTTCTATGCTGTGGATGGATGACATCTAGTGGCCTTAAACGAAACTGTGCAATGTGTCTAAGATCTGATATTTATGGGGAGTGTACAAAATAACCATAACGTCACACTGAGGGCTCATACTCACTGGACATTTTATGAGAAACACTTAAAATAAACAGAGAGCTCCTTAAAGCCTCTGTAGTTTCTCTCAGACCACCATAGGCACAGTCTCTCTTGCTGCTTAGATGTTTCTCCCCAGAAAAAGAGCTCAGCGATGTTTGAGCAGACATCAAAACAGGAATCAGATAATGAGGTCTGAATTTCATCTCAAGCACTATGTGGAAATTTGGAAACTTTGGTGGAATTCCTCTTTGTAGACAATAGCTTTAAAAATCTAAGCATTGTATGCCACACTGAACAGCAGGAACAGCACGTTCACAGTTACACCCTTCAGAACAACCACAGTGTTGAATCAGCTGCTCTGTACCAACATCTTCTTAAAAGCTGTACATCCTGATCTTAACCAAGCAGGAATTTATGGCGGGTCTGACGTTCAGAAGCTGTTTGAACTGAAGGCCAATTCAGGAACATGTGACCTGGAGAAAGCAGCATGACCTCTGAGCAATGGAAAAAGAAGTAATGTGATCTAATAGGGAGTACTTCATGATGGAAAATGCCTGAACATCTCAATCACCACATCTAAAGATCTTTAAGCTTTTAATGTAAAGTTAAGGACTTTTTGGATGCAATAATAAGGAGTAATAACTGAAAGCTAGTGAGTTCCTGTACCCCTTATTGGAACTCTGGAATAATCCAGAGTTTAACGTTGATGCTGACATACAGAAAGTATACATAGGAAACGTAATCCATTTATAAATTCATACCTCATACATACTCTGAAACTACCGCCATCAGGTGCTTCTGTCTCAATTGCTGATTTCCTACAGGGTGAGAAAGGGTATCCTGGTGACCCTGGGCCTCCTGGAATACAGGGCTATGCTGGAGCTGAGGGTAATCGAGGTCCTCAGGGTGAAAAGGTAACATGTCTTATCTCACATGTCATGTACTGTACAATACAAATGTTTTTACAATATACTTTCACATATACTTGATAGGAGTATATATAGTATAGAAGTAAATATACCGGACCCTTAAACTGCATTTAAGATAAGTGCTCGAAGCTTAAGATACATTTACGTTGGGCAACAAAAATCTATGTATGGTAATGCAAACATAAGCTTATTAGTCATTAGTCAGGTTTCTCAACCTGTGGGCTGGGATGCACCCTTTAGTGGTTCACAGGCTTGTACTCAGGGGGAAGCAGTAGTTTCTTATTGGCTGGTTAACTTCATAATTAAAAACAGAATGTTTTCAGATTGTAATAAGTGTAAATTAAAATTAAGACCTACAAATAAAACCGCTGCAGTAACTAAATCAATAAACATCATGAGTCTGAGACGATGCGGTGAAGCTACTCCCCAGCCGGCATTGCAACGTTGAGTCAATGGTGAATCAACATTAATGTTATGGTTGAATCAACATTGGATTTGGTGTTGATTTTGAAAAGTTAATCAACGTTGATATGGCAACGTTATTTCAATTTCAGTCTTTCAACCTTAAATAAACCATTGCTTACATTTGGGGTGCTCAAAATTGTATGGGAGAGGAAAAAACTGTATACTATTTTGAAAAAAAATTATTTTTTTCTCTCTGTACATGTATAAATGTAATGAAGTGCTTTAAACATTATGAAGAACATTATGTTGATTCAACATCAAAATTTCAATGTTTGTACAATACTTTAACAATAAATGTTGTTTCAACAGTGTTTCAACATTAAAACAACAACGGACATTATTTCAACCGTATTTCAGCGTTGAAGGTCGGTCGTGTGCCAGCTAGGTCTAGCCTAGTTGGCTAGTCAGAGATCTGGACCCACTTCCAGCCCACTTCTCATATCGTTCCTGCAACACCAGCTACTGTTAAACACCAAACAAGACAATAAATCAATCAATCAATCAATCAAACTTTTATTTTCACTTGGGAGTACACTAAGAAGGACCCTCATTTACAATATCGCCGGGCATTACAATTGTTATACAAAAATTTATTAAAAATAAATTAAAATGAATTTTATTGAGTACTTAAAATGTAAAAGAAACAATAAGAACAGAGACAAAATTAAGTAAATCATAAATAAATAATTAATAAATCGTAAAAGAAAAACAAATAAGAACTGAATAAGAAACTAAAATCAGGAATAAGGCAAAAATTAAAAATAAGTCAATAAAAGTAGATGAAAATATAGTAGTAAAAAATAACATAGTAAAAGAAATAATAAAACCATATATATATATATACACAAAAACATATATATATATATATATATATATATATATATATATATATATATATATATATATATATAGGGGTGTGTTTAAAAAATAGTTTTTTCGATTCAAATTAATCTTCCTTCGAATAATCCGATATCGATTCGCATAAACCTGAGATCGACCTTTAAAATTAGCATTCCAGCGAGCTGAGCTTTAGTGTTTTCTGCAGTGAGTTCCAGCTCGCTGGTGCACTGTAGCTAAAAGCAGAAAAATCATAATCTGCGTTTGATTTTGGCTCCTGGATCTTAAACATCAGTGACCCGAGTGGTTAAACTCAAAAGCAGATATCAGGCTTATTATTGGTGCTGAATGTGATGAAGTGTAGTGGCTGGAGTCTGAGAGGTTCAGCTGTTTTAAACGAATCACAAAAACCCCTTAAACTAAACAGACATCTGGAGACCAAACCGTGACCCTAGTGGAGCATTTTTGTAGTGAGAACATGATGGACCACAGCTCCAGATCATAGTCCACATCTACCTCATATATGTCTATTTATATATTTACTCTTTTTTAACATCACTGCAAGTTTTGGTTTCTGTGAATGAAGCAAAATGGATCATGATCTCTTATCGTCTCTGACTCTCTGGTTTTCACAGTCAGCACTAAAAAAAACAAAAAACAAAAAGAATGCTGCATTTGAAAAAGTTGAGTTTAGTGTTCCTGTGGGCCGCTATGCTTTGTAGCTATAAGCAGGTGGGTCTTGTCGGGAGGCGAAGGTTGAGAACCGCTGTTTTATCTGATTATTAACTTTATCTGTTTTTTCTTGTTTAAGGGAAACGCTGGTCCAGTTGGTTCCCCAGGATCGAAAGGGGACAGGGTAATGTTTATGGGTATTTTATTGTTACCTGTGGATGTTTGTGTGTGAGAGAGAAGGAGGAAGCAAGCATTTGTGAAAAAATTGATTTTTGTAAATGACGGTGACATTATTTTGCATCACGTTTACAGAACTAAAGTCTTTTTTTTTTTAACGTCTCATGTTTTTTTAGGGGCGTATAGGAAATCCAGGCTTCCTTGGAGCTCCAGGTTTGCCGGTAAGGCTTCTGCATCCTTTTCTGCTGCTCACTGGTGTCATACAGTCATAAACAGAGAACTAAAAATTGACTTTTTCTGAATTTTTAATAAAAAGAAACAAAAACATAAAATTTTAATACATGTTAGAAACTTTTGCACAGGCCACATATCATGTTTATCCCCCCCAACCCCCCCCCCCACCCCCCCACCCCCCCAACATGTTCAACTCACCAATTAAACTGTAACTGAGCATTACAGTGTGCTCTAACAGGCTTGTGCTCTTTAAGATATGCGGTAATGCACATTATGTGGACATTCTTGAATATGTATTGAACTTGGGTGATTCAGCCACACTGATTGCCAACAGGTAGATAAAATTCAGCCTTTATAGGAATACAAACACTGCCAGTGGAAGGGGAGGGGTTGTACTGGAAAACTCAGGCACTTTGGCACTGCCATAAAAAACAGGTCAGTTTGTAAAATTTCTGTCTTGCTAAATCTGCCCCGGTCAACTGTAAGTGCTGTAATTGTGAAATGGAAGTGTCTAGGAGCGATAGACCATGATAGACAAACTCAGAGGGCAGGGTTATCTAGCACTAAAAAGTGTAGGGACTATCATCTATTGCATCATACAAAAACTGATGAGGAAAGTAACATCAGCAACAGAGCTATGCATCAGGAGCTTCATAAAATTGGCTTCCTGTGCTGAGCTGCTGCACACAAGTCTAAGATCACTATGCACAATACCAAGCGTTGGCTGAAGTGGTGTAATGTGCCATCACTGGACTCTGGAGCAGTACAAATGCATTTTCTGGAGTGATAAACCACGCTCTGGGTTCCAGGAGAACATGACCTAGTGGAATGCACAGTGCCAACAGCCAAGTTTGGTGGAGGAGGGATAATGATCAGGGTCTGTTCTTCAGGCCACTTTGGTTTAGCGAAGGGTGGTGTTAGGGCAACAGCATAGCAAGATATTTCAGACAAAGTTGCACCTAACTTTGTGGCAGTAGTTTAGGGAAAATCACTTTCCTGCACCAGCATGATGGCGTCCCTGGCCACTGACCTTTAAGATTAATTGAATTTTTATTATGAGCCAGGCCTCCTCATTCAACATCATTGTCTGACCTCCCATTGGACTGAATGGATAGGAATTCTTACAGATACACTCCAAAATCTTTTAAAGCCTTTTGGAGGCTGCCATCGGTGCAAAGCCAGGGTTAACTCCATGGTTTTGGAATGGCATATCCAGGAAACTTATATGTGTGTCATGTGTAGGTGTCCATATTCTTTTGGCCGCATAGTGGGTTTTCACTAAATATGGAATTCGAACAGGGGTGCCCAAACAAGCATACAGCCATGTATAACATGAACGTTTCTGATAGTCTTTTCTTTCTTAAGGGCACTCCAGGAAATCAAGGTCCTGTCGGTCAGCCTGGTAGCCCTGGGTGCAACGGCACGAAGGTATTAGACCAATACTGGGAACATCGTTGATTCAATACAATAAACACATTTGAATATGCAGCATGATTTAATGTCTGTGTCTGGCCACAGGGGGACGTCGGTGAACCTGGCTTACCCGGCCTCCCTGGCTATGGACCAATAGTAAGAAGCTTCTTGATTATGTCTGTAAATAAGACTTTTCAGTGTCATGACAAAATCTATAATAGGTTTCAAGTTGACAGGTGACATTTTCATTTTTATTCTAGGGAGCTCCTGGCTTACCTGGGCCAAAGGTGAGTTCCTATTTATATCATCATCATCATCATCATCATGATCAACCTCATCATCTCTCATCATCACAGTCCCAAATCCTTCCTCCTTCTTTATATTCGTGTTGTGTGTAGGGTGACCCAGCACCATCAGTTCCTGGACTAAAAGGACCACCTGGACCTCCTGGACGTGATGGCGCTCCTGTATGTAAATGTCTCTTCATTTCTTTTAAAACCTGAAGTTAAATATATCTATCTTCTTATATGGGAAGAGAAGATATACTGTACTGTGCAGTTTTTCAAAGAAATCATCTATAATTTTTTTTCTCTTTTCTTTCATTTGTTTGTTTATTCAGTTGTTTATTATTATTAGTATTATTTTATTTTAATTTTTAATTAATTAATTAATTAATTTTCTTTCTTTCTTTCTTTTTTTCTTTCTTCTTTTTTCTTTTTTCCTCTCCTTTATTGCCTGTCAGGCCTGACTAAAAAAATAAATTAATTAAATAAAAAAACAAACAATAACAAGAATAGGCTATAGAAACCTATAGAGCTGTTCTTGTAAAAGCAAATATGTTTGGTACATCAGTGCATCTGGGATGGTGAGTCCATCGTTCAGTCCACAGCAGCAGTTTCTTTGTTTGATGTGTCTGTATCTCCTTTTCTCAGTGAGGAGCTTCTGGAACAGCTCCAGATCCTTTCAGACCCCCATAGTGTTGAGGTGTCTTCTCACCATGGAAGGATGGACAGAAACACTTATAAATGTCTTCAGATCTGAAGCAAGATTGGAGTTTAATGTTCTCTTCTCTCTCAAAGATGAAAGCTTTAAGCCAGTTTTAGTGGTCTACCAGGTCTTCCAGGTGGTTGTTAGGAGTCTTACTATCTCTGTAGCTTTTAAACTCTGTGGACTTCTGAACGGTGCTGTCTTCTAAACAGGGGCTTCAAGGTGCACCTGGCCAAGACAGATCAGCAGGGCCTGAAGGTTTCAGAGGAGCTGATGTGAGTGTCTTTGCCTAGTGTAAACGTTTATGCTACTCAATACCAACAAAGGTGTAGCATACAGATACTGAAGAGGTCTGTGGTCAATGCTTCAATGGTCAAATTATGTTTGTTTTTTTTATCCTCCTAATGTACAGTGTGAGTCAAAAGTTTTAGGACACCCTTTTATTTCAGAAACATACCCCAGCAAGTAATGGGTGAGGGGGTCTATCTTTTAGGCTATGTCCCGAACATGGCCACCATTGGGAAAACCGCCATACTGGATCAAGGGCAAGTTTTTCCAATGGGAAGGTGGTCGTTTAGCAGATCAAAGAAGGCAAGAATTGTCTCAGATATCGATTGATGCAGTCAGATTTGCATTATCTCTTCAAACGTTATCAACATAGAAAGTTGCAACAACAACCACATTAAACAATATGTTCTGGTGCTGAACACAGTAAGAGGAGGTCCAGTTAGAGGAGATTTCCTCAGGCCAAGGTCCGGACCATCATTATCTCATTATCTAACGTGTGTTATGATTTAGTGCCATATCCTGTATATTTAAGTCACCTAGTATCAGCATCTTATACCATCAGCTACTGAAACACCAACACATCACATCCAGTATGGTTCAGTATATTTCAGTATATTTACTGTTTAAATGCTGAACTGAAACAAGAGCTACATTAAAAAAACTGAATGCTTTTGAACAAAAGTTCATCTTAAAGTGTTTATTTATAGAGAAAGTAAATAAAAGGTGTGTCTTCTTGTTAACTCAGCTTCTCAGATTAGCATGTTGGTTGTACAGAGCGGTATTCTCCAAAACTAGACGAGCAGGTCCATTCCAGAACCGTTCCTGTTAAACACTCAGTTCTCTCTGTTCACTTTTCTGTTTTTAGAGCTCCTTATTCTCTCTGACTCGCTTTAGTCTCCGGCTGCTGCTCCTCGCTTCATACCTCGCCTGTGTGCGCGCCCCAATGTGCACAGATCTGATTGGCTGAGGAGCCTTTGGTGATCTTACAGCACACGCGATTGGTCTCTGAGTTCACTGCGCCCTAAAGCCCGTATACCGTAAAGACTAGAAAAGCTCCACCGCTTAAAATAAACACAGTCTAAATTAAATCATTCTCAATAGTTTATCGGTTTGGGTCCACATTGGACAACGTCTGGGTCCGGGTCCAGACCGCGGTCTGCCTATTAGTGACCCCTGTGTTAGGGTATTCAGAAATCGTCGCTGTCCAATGAAAAGCATGTATCTTCATTTTTGTCAATTTTGAGTTTTCTACATCATTTGAACACGCCACTGTTCATGTACATTGTGTAAAAAAATCATGACGAGTGGACCAATGGAAGTGCTCCAAAATAGCTTGGAAAAAATTCTGGTTCCATTGACTTACATTAAAAGTGAAGTATGTTTTTGGTCTCTCCTGTAAGGTTGCAATCTTGTTTTTCATTGGACAGCGACAATATGTCATTTTGCCTTTCATTTCTTAAATAAAAGTGTTTCCTGATACTTTTGACTCACCCTGTACTTACAGCTTTCATACACACTGCAGCACCTGATAGGCCCATAAAATGTATTTCTTTTATATAGTAGCTTTCCTAAGAAAAACAAGGATCTCCAAAATAGCAACTTTACAGGAGAGACCAAAAACATTCTTTACTTTCAGTGTGAGTCTATGGAGCCAGAATAGTTTCCAAGTGATTTTCGAGCTTTTTTGTTGGTCCATCCATCTTGAAACTTTCACAGGATATGAAGGGCAGCTGTCATGTTTTAATGATATAGAAATATAAAAATCTACAAAAACTTTGAAAGCAGGGAAAATTTGGTTTATATGGGCTCTTTAATGTTTTAATGTGTTTAGAGCTGTAAATCATGTTGCAGCTCCTGATAATACTGTAAAATGTATTTGTTTTATATATTATTTAGATTTGAGAACATATAGGGATATTCATATTAAACAGATTAATATGGGCCCTTTAAATTTCACAATATTGTTTTCAGCACATATTAATAATATATATGTAAATAATTACTGTTTAGCTTTTGACAGGTAGACAGCCTAATCCATCTTTCTTTGAATAAACTGCATATAAGTATGGCATCTGAGTTGTTGCTTTTTTGTCTACAGGGACCTCAAGGGCCTCCTGGGCCTCCAGGAATTAAGGTATTCTTTCTCAATTTTCATCATTATTATAATAAATATGAAATTTTAAAAACAATTGCTTGTTAATATATGTATGTATATGTATGTGTGTAGGGCACAGAGGGACGGCGATCTGGTGTTCCGGGACCTCCTGGCCCAAAGGTCAAGCCTTATCTAAGTTTAAGTGTTCGTTTCCATGTTAATATTGCCTCTCATATATAAAAATATGGATTATAATACATCCTGTTAAAGAAATCTCTCAAATGCAGTGTTCTCGCGCTGCTACATGTAGTACCTATTTACCAAACGCACCGGGACATTCATTTCAGGGGAAATGCTCCGTCTTTGGCAACTGGACATTGTCTTCTTGGAATATTAAGGGACACATAATTGCTGAAATTGGTCAAATTAGTCTTATATCATCACACCACTATACTAACGCGCTCTAGCAGGAGCACCTTTCCAGACATTTTCCAAATCCTCACTCATCTGTCTGAATTAAACCATGTTTTGGGATTCATTGCTTTTCAAAACAGATCGCTGTTGCTCCACATGACAGTGTATCTGTGCACTATAGGACAGTTTACCCTTACTCTGTAGGACAGTTCACTGTTGTTTCATAGGACCGTTTACAATTGCTCCGTAGGACAATTTACTAGTCCCCATTGGAAATCTACTGTAGCTCCATAGGACAGTTTTCTGTTTCCCATAGGACAGTGTAAAGTTGTGCCACTGGAAAGTCTACTGTAGCTCCATAGGACAGTTTTCTGTTTCCCATAGGACAGTGTAAAGTTGTGCCACTGGAAAGTCTACTGTAGCTCCATAGGACAGTTTTCTGTTTCCCATAGGACAGTGTAAAGTTGTGCCACTTGAAAGTCTACTGTAGCTCCATAGGACAGTTTTCTGTTTCCCATAGGACAGTGTAAAGTTGTGCCACTGGAAAGTCTACTGTAGCTCCATAGGACAGTTTTCTGTTTCCCATAGGACAGTGTAAAGTTGTGCCACTTGAAAGTCTACTGTAGCTCCATAGGACAGTTTTCTGTTCCCCATAGGACAGTGTAAAGTTGTGCCACTGGAAAGTCTACAGTAGCTCCATAGGACAGTTTTCTGTTCCCCATAGGACAGATTATAGTTGTGCTATAGGATGAACTACCATCACTCCGTAGGACAGTTTACAGCTGCCCCATAGTTTCAGTTTGCTGTTGCTCCATAGGACTTTTACTGTTGCTGCATAGGGACAGTTTACCATTGTACCAGACCCTTAACTGTTAGGGTCTGGCAACAAAATAGGACCATTTACCAATGCAGAATGGGTTTTCCCTTGCTCTATACGAAAGAGTACCATTGCACCATAGGACAGTTGTTCCAAATGACAGTTTACTATTGTGTCATTGGACAAGTTTGCTGTTGTGTGCCGCTTCTTGCCCATGGGCCGTCATGTCACAATCATGTTGTGTGTTGTCTAAGCACAACCAGATGCTTCAGTTTCTTTCCTATTTACAACAAACAAGACTTTATTTCAGTGCATGCCACCTGTCCTCAAGATATTGTACATGGTTAAGTTTGAAATGTTACCTCTATACAAGTTTACAATCTGCTAATATAACAATCAGGAATACCTTCGAAATATTCCAAATATCTTTTTAGAAAAAGGATCTGAGGAAAATAGATGGGTGTCTCAGTATTTTCAAGATTTGTTTGCCCTAACCTGTAATACTTTGTGTTTGGCTCACTGTTTCTGCCTACCATTCACAGCTGTTTAGAGTTCTCTGTATCATGTATATTCATCATTTATCATTTAGGGAAATCCTGGACTTCCGGGGTTGCCGGGTCCAAAAGGAACAAAGCTATATGCAACCGGCATTAAAGATTTAAAGGTAATACGTGAGGCAGATGTTCTACACTACGCAAAGCAGAAACTATTACTTGCTTTTGAAATTTGACTTTGGTAGACTTTATATAATGCATATCACACTGTATCTGTGCATACAATCCTGACATAAAGGTAGAAAACTAAGATCAGTATGTTTATCAGGGTGATGTTGGATATCCAGGCGATGAAGGCTGTCCTGGTAAACCTGTGAGTATTTATACAAATATATTAAGAATGTACATACTCTTGATGTGGTGACCCATAATATGTAGGTAACGTATATCTGTCAATTAAGCCTGACTGTTGTAGTGTATATTTTCTTCTAGGGTTGCACAGATATATAATAATATTTGCTAAAATATTTAAAAATGATTTATATTGTAAAAAAGCCCAATCTGGCAACACTGGTTGCCAAAATTATTTATTTATTTTTGTCAATACAAAAGGCAATTAAAAATTTTTTAAAGATGATGAGACGCTGTTTTCCACTCCATTAATCACAGATACGCTCAATTCGCTCCAGCAAACTGTGTTGCCAGATTGGGTGAAATTGTCCAGGTTAGCATTTTATGCTACCTGCTATTTCAAATAATTCTTTATCAGTGATGTTTTTTATGAGGTCGTAGAATTTCATGCACCATTAAAATACATATAGTTTTTATTGAAATAAAGCTTTATGTATCTGAAATAGTATCGTTTTAGGAGAAAGAAAAAAATAACTTATAATGGAAGTTAAACTAATTGTTTTGTTCCTCTGTATGAATTACTTTTTTCTTGTCTATAGGGAAATCCTGGCTCTTCGCAGAAAGGAGAAAAGGGGGAGAGGGGTGACAGCGGTTCTGAGGTACATACTGATGCCTCCTAAGCTGCAAGTGCAGATCACAAACTGACTGATGAACCAATAGGAATGTAATATTTACTTAACTCAGTACTTACATGCTATTAATATTGCTTTTTCAATTATTTAGATCTTAACAATACATAGAACAGTTTGCCATTACTCTATAGGACTGTCTTATGGCAAGTTTGCCCTTGATCCGCAGGACACTTAACTGTTCCCCATAGGACAGTATAAAGTTGTGCCATAGGACATTTACTGTAGCTTCGTAGGACAGTTTGCTGTCCCCCATAGGACAAAGTACAGTTGTGCCATAGGATGACTTACCTAAGGACAGTTCGATAGGACAGTTTAAAGATTCCCCATAGGGGATAGAGCCATTGCGCAATAGGACTGTTGTTGCTCTGTAGAAAAATTTACTGTTGCTCCACATGACAGAGTGCCATTGCTTCGTATGACAGTTTACAGTTATTGCAATTGACAGTTTACTGTTGCTGCATAGGACACTTTTTATTTTTGCTCCATATGATGGATTACACATGCTATAGCAGGAGCACTTTTCCAGACATTTTCCAAACCCACACTAATCTGATGGAATTTAACCATGTTTTGGGATTCATTGCAAATCAGATGGCTGTTGCTCCATATGACAACTTGCCATTACTCCATAGGACAACTTGCCATTACTCCATAGGACAGTTTACTGTTGTTTCCTAGGACAGGTGGCTGTTGAGCCGGTGGACAGTTTGCTGTTCCCCATGAGACAGTATAAAGTTGTGCCATAGGAAGTTTACTGTTCCCCATAGGATAGCTTACAGTTGTGCCAGTAGGACAGTTGTTGCAAATGACAGTTTACATGTGCTTCATAGTACAGTTTACTGTTGCTCTGTGGGAAAATGTACTGTTGCTCCATATGACAGGGTGCCATTGCTCCGTAGGACAGTTTACAGTTGTTGCAACTGCATAGGACATTCTGACTTTTGCTCCATATGACGAATTATTTTTTGCTAAACTGAAGAGTATACCATTGCTTTTTAAGACAGTTTATCTTCAAGTAGGTTTGTGGTGGTGTAACCGCTGTAGATAAACCCAAATAGTAAGTACAGTATATGCATATAACTGCTATAACCACGTACTTTAACCAGCCACTTGCATGCAGGTTAAAATGAGGCCCACTCACTGAAGTATTAAATGTGGTTTTACGTTTAGGGCAAATTGGGGAAGGATGGAGCTCCTGGAGTCAGCGGATTAACGGTAATGTGTTTGATTATTGATTCTACAGATCTGTGGGTGGTGGAGATTCAGCAAATGTGTGAATAATGAGCTCCTTCTTTTTACTGAATGCAGGACAGCTATCAGATCTTTTTCTTTATAACGTATTTACTGCAGTGGGATATGCCAGTAAAGTCAGTACTAAATCAAGTAGTCAAAGCAGGTATTAGATGAGAACTGTAAATAATACTGGGCTGTTTATAGAAGGAGTAGCTTGGAAAGGGTTAAATAAACACACTGACGTATGTAAAAGCACTACTTACTCTATTAATACTAGTACTGAATATCAATGTGCATTTGTGTGTCTTTATTAATCTTAAGGGTGAAAAGGGACATGTTGGTCCTCAGGGGTATTTTCCTGGCCCCCCAGGAGTCAAGGTCAGTACAAACAGATGAGCTGATGAATGCCTGTATGCAGTTCATTTAACGGCCCATTAAACAGTATGTGTGTTATTCTGGACTGATGATAGAAGACCTGTGAATATGCTAAACTAGGGCTGCACCACATGGGTGGGTCATCATATATTCAAAGAGACGTAACACACGTTTACAAATTTGTGCACAAAATAAAGAAATAATCCTTTTTTATTTACATATATATTTTTAAAGGCACAATATGCAAGATTTTTCGTTTTCCAAAATGAGCTCAAATTGGCAACAGGATGTGAAGAAATAACAGTTTTGACTGTATGTCATAAATATCCATGTATGATGTTGCAGAGATATCTACTGAAGGTAGCATGCTACTGAATGCCATCTTGCATATTGCTCCTTTAACCCTTTAATGGCTGAACCATGAAACAATTGCCCAAAAAAAGGGAGAGTTTGCTAAACCTTCAATAAATAATAATAATAATAATAATAATAATAATAATAATAATAATAATACAGTTAAATAAAACTTTGCATATATGAGTTTTGTTTTGTACCATATTTAGTACGTCTGGAACGTTTTGCAGTTTTAATAAATTAAATCATTCAGAACAGATGGCTTTAACCCTTTATACTCTGAGATTATTTTAAATGTTTAGTCATTTCTAACTGAGAAAAGAACATTTTCCATATTATATAACAGTGTTTTACACATTCTGTATCTACTACAGTCTTTGGTTCTCCACTAATATTTAGAACAAGTTCAGGTGTACATCAAAAAATCATAACAAATATGTATCAAATATGATTTACTTGGTGTTAAAGGTTGCTCCTTAAAAAGCTCCTTACAGTAAAGCAGGTATCTCTATTTTTAGACATTTTTAATTTTTCTACATCATTTAAATGTACCAGCTGTTGTTTACATTGTCCACAAGTTTAAAGATAAATTGACCAATAGAAATGCTCCAAAATAACTTTGACAACATTCTGGTTCCATTGACTTATATTAAAATTAAAGACAGTTTTTGGCCTCTTCTGTAAAGTTGGCGTTTTGGAGATAATTGTTTTTATTGTGACGAGACGAGATGTGCGATAGAGCAGCATTTAAGCCTGGTGCGGGAAAGCATGTACTAGTTCTAACACCATGCTCCAGACAATACAGTCCGGTCACGTAGGCGCTGAGGTTATTTGATCCGTTATGCTATCTCAGCCCTGAATGGTGTGTTTATTGTGGAAACTCATATAGAATATATAATAACTCATATAAACTCATATAAAAACTAGATAATGCTGAAAATATGATGCATTGTGCAGCTTTACATTAAATATTGCAAACTGAATCTCAGCATCGGCAACTGGATACTGTGTGTCTGTGATATATTTTAGGATTCCTGATGAACTGCGAGCTTGTTCATCTGTAGATGTTTTTTTTAAAACTGGGCTTAAAACTCATCTTTTTAAACTAGTATATAGATTAGATGATTTGTTTATTTTTTTTTCAATTTATTTCTTTTTACTCTTATACCTTGTGTGTCGCCATTTATTGTACAGTGTCCTTGGGTGTCTTGAAAGGCTCTTTTTAAAATAAAATGTTATTATTATTATTATTATTATTATTATTATTGTTATTGTTATTGTTAAATGTTTTCATCTTTTGCAGGGAGAGAAGGGTGACAGGGGTCCGATGGGTTCTCCTGGAGAGGTCTGTGAAGCATCTATTGATAATTACAGGGGGTGTGGACAAAATAATGGAAACACTCAAACCATTTTAACAGAAGCACCCACCATACATGTGCAGGTTGTGTGTTTACAGTTATAGTCTGTTGCTGCACATATGTTGTTGAGGTGGTCCATTCTCAGCACAGCAGTGACACTGGTATGAGGTTGATTCAGTAATGCAGCAGTGTCACCACTACCAGTAATAGTCCTGATAAACTGATATTAGGGCAGCTGGAGTCACAGCCCAGCACATGGCATTTACCAGTAATGGTAATTAGGACCCGGTTATAATACTGCACACAATCTGTCATGACAATCCAAGACATATTTGTGCTATGATTATGTTATGTAACAGGGTTCAAGTGTCACCATGGGTCTGTCTCAGAACCTAGTGAGTGTGTAAGTAGGCTGTCTAGGTAGCAGCTGTTTAAATATCAGCGTTCTCTCCTCATCTCTCCTCATAAAACAGATTACTGAGACGCTCTAGTTAGAGAGAGACTGCGTCACGGCTTGTTCCCGCTCACTGCAGCACGCCACCGGTGGTTTAGCTGGTTGCTAAACATCCAAAACAGGAGCCCAAGGCTTAAAATCTGCTAGCATAAATGCTAATGGCTCGAGTATAAAACTGCTAAATGGTGAAGGACTCGTTACAGAGTTGATAATAAAATACTGTTTTGTGTGATTATATGACCAGAAACACATTAAAACTCCAGAGAGAATCAAAATAACTCACATTTTAAAACCACTTCACTGCTCGTAGATTAGCCTGTGTTGTATCATGGGATTGTCTTAGCGGCTGAGGAAGCGTTCAATGCTTCTTTAAAATCAGGTCTAAATAAGGTTCCTCAGTAGACAGAATGTTTAAGGTATGTAAGAATTGGGACAGTCTACATGTCGGGAGCGCATACTATGACGTAAAATGCTGCCTATGTAGACCCTCACTAGATTTTGAGACATATTGATATCATACATATCATTAAACATGCATCCATCACCTCCAGAATGATTCTCAGTTATCACGGCGCTCCACAGGTTAGCGGGTACTTCCCACACAAAGGATACCAGGGGCTGTCTGGTCCCCCGGGGCTGCCTGGACTACCTGGGAGCACAGGTGAGTGCTGCTATTAGTTTTCTTTTTATGATTTTGGTTATGGTGTATATAGAGTGCTGTGCAGAAGTCTTAGAGTGCATTTATAAGGGTCTATAGACCCACCAGCCACTTTATTAGGTACACCACTTTATTAGGTTTTAGGTTTCTGTACTCCACTTTTGTAGTTCTACGCTTACAGACTGTAGTCCATCTGTTTCTCTGTATGATTTGCTTTGTGGTGGTCAGGACCCCCCAAAGGACCAGAGCAGGTATAATTTGGGTGGTAGATCATTCTCAGCACTGCAGTGACACTGTGTGACGTGGTGGTGGTGTGTTAGTGTGTTGATAGAAGATTGTTTATTATATGATCTCTATTGCTTTTATCTTTTGAAGGTGTCCCAGGGTTTCCTGGACCTCCAGGCCCACCAGGTAGATGAACTGTAAATTCTACTCATGGTGGTCTCCCTTTACATTTGCTAGAGCTTATTAAACAACCATACAGTCGTTGTTACCCATAAATAAAGGATCAATAGTTTTTCCGCATGTGTAGGTGATCTTAACCTCCCTGGACCTCCGGGGCCAAAAGGACCACCTGGACCAACTGGACCCAAAGGAGAGAGGGGTGACCCAGTGCCAGATCAGGTCGGACCTCCTGGTATAGAAGGACCTCCAGGACCTTTAGGGCCTCCCGGAGACCCAGGACCTCCTGGCACATTACTGCCCTCAGGTTTCAAAACATTGCTATGTTATTACGCTTGTAGTTGCTGTTTATGATGAGTCAAATTTTTTTTTCTTGGTATCTAATGAAGACTGGAGACCAGTTTCCTGGAATGTGATGTGTGGAGTGTCTTGACATTCAGCAACACCCACCTAAGTACCCAATTTTACAGCCCCGTCATTAGATCTGAATCCAGCAGAACACAACCAAAACTGGCTAGTATGTCCGAATACTCAGTAGGCATCAAGGAGTAGGTGAACGGTACCCGGATGACCTACTCAATCCAAATAGACTAGTCCAATTGAGGTCATTCCGATTACAATTTCTATCCAATTGAACGAGGTGGGTAATCCAGTAAATAATCTATTTAATAGAAGAATAATAGCCGTGTAAACACCTGTATCCGATTACATTCCCAATCGGAAAGTTTAAATACGTTCAGCACCTATACAGTACATGAGCAAAGGAACAATGGTGGGTTTACACGAACTATAGAGCAAATTAAAAACAGATGATGTTTCTCAGATCTGTGAAATTCCTCTTTCCCGTTTTACTAAATTATGGATGAAGTCACGGGAGATCAACTCCTTTCTAACACGGATAAAAACGGTGTTGCAGGACGTAACGTCTTCCTCTCAGCCCTTCTTTAATAAGTATGTGAAATATGTTTTCCTGAGTCTGCGTAACATACCGTACTTCTGCTGAACTGAACTCGCTTGCTGCTCGTTGTCATGGTAACGTTTACACCAAGCTGTACTCTATGCATGCGTGTTATTTTGGATCCGATTACTTGTAGTGTGCATGTAAACAGGGATTTTCATCAGATTGTTGAGTAGAGTCAGCATATAAACACCTCAGTGTTAATCTATAATCGGAATTAATTTTGGATTGGAGGAAATCTATGCATGTCAATATAGCCACTGTCTGAGTTTATATTCAGACAACAATGCAGACCAGTATCACAAAAAAGTCTAAATCTGTCAGTAAACGAGCTTTTAAATGAATAGCATAACGTGGTCTGACGTCTTGCGCTACAGGACGCTGGCAATATGGTGGACGTAGTACATCTGAGTTTGTGTGGATACTAAAACTCTCCTACTGAAAATACCTACTAGTCTACCGCTCGAGCAGCACATACTGACTATAATCTAGTACCTACTGAATAGTAGGCGATTTCGGACGCACCTGAAATCTACGCCCTTGACGAGAGGTGTGTGTGATTGGTGCGTTGTGGACATGTGGGTGTGACATCAGTCAGGAAGATCAGGAGACATTCCAACATCTTGTAAAATCCATGACACAAAGAACAGAGGCGCCTACCCAGCATTAGTATAGTGTTCCTATTTCATATTCATATTTTGAATGATATTTTCTATTTTCAGATTATGTCACGCAAGGGCCTCCAGGTTTTAAAGGATTCAAGGGTGATATTGGACTTCCTGGAGTTGTTGGTGAACTAGGATTGAAAGGTATGCACACTGTGAATATGAAATTCTATTAAAGCAATAAAACACATTCATTCATTTATTATCCATAACTGGCCAATGAACAATTATTACAACATTCCAAACAACAGAATAACTTTAACATTAACAGTAATACAGAATTTCACTTCTACAGTCATGTGACCCTGGGCCAAAGTCCATGTTCCCCTTGAAAATAAGTGTAAAGTATAGCAGTGCGTTTAACATTTTCTGTAATGTTTTTTTTTTTTCTCCATTGCAGGGCAAAAGGGGGAGCCCTGTTATGAACCTTGTTTTTCTTGTCAAGGACCACCAGGCCCACCAGGCCCACCAGGCCCATTCGGTATTCCAGGTAAAAGTATCTTCATGGCCTACAGTTACAATAGGACGTAAAGGTTTCCAGTTATTTGGAACAAGGTGAGATTTACTAGATTGTCATTGCATGATATTGAAATATATATATATTTTACTTGTAGGAGCAGATGCACCACCTGGACCAAAGGGTGATAAGGGTTTTAAAGGATTTCTAGGTTTACCAGGTTTTCAGGTATAGTATATTCAGGTATATCTTTAATTTAGCTTTGATAAAAATTGTACCCTACTATCTTCTATCATATATATATATATATATATATATATATATATATATATATATATATATATATATATATATATATATATATATATTTGGGATCACAGTGAAATGTTCTTGTTTTAATGGAGTATCTTCTTCCTTAACACAACAATGGACTGACGGGTCTCTAAAGAAAGTTGTTTCTTTCTGGTCATTTTGAGTCGGTCAGCAAGCCATCAACTGCTGATCTTCAGATACTAAACTAACCTAGAATGTTGTTCTCCCTTTTATACTCACTTATTAGTAGAATGTTTTTCAGCTGTGAATCACAATTGAGCAAGAGTGTCCTAACAACCAATTAGTCCAATAACATCCTTAACTTGGATTGGTGGTCGTACCAGGAGGTTTAGACAGAGGACTGAGAATTGCTGATAATAGGACTATATGTAAAATAAGCTTCTATACAAAAATAGACTTTAATACAAACATTTTTATTCTTGAAAATCATCTGATACACTTATATTAATTGTGAAATGGACAATATTGTTTGTGAATTGCATGAAATTAAATTCTAAAGTGATCCTAAACTTTTGAGCGGTGTACTGCTAGTTATAGTTATATAGTACAGAACTATAGTTACTCAGAAAGTCTTTTAGCTAATTAAAGTCTTTGCTCAGATTTGTTTGTAATGATCTTTTCCCTGAAGGGTGCTCCAGGCCCACCTGGACTTCGGGGTCCTCCAGGGACTAAAGGCAGTGGAGGAAATTTCTACCATGAGGGAGAGAAGGGCGATAAAGGATCTCCAGGGTTTCCAGGCCCCCCTGGACCAGATGGCCACCACGGCCCACCTGGACTGCCTGGGTTTAAGGGACCACCCGGACCTAAGGGCGAATCAGTATGTGTAGAAATATTCATAGTGCATGTTTACCGTCTATAGTCACCACTCATGGTTTATTAAAACGGCCATTAAAAACTATCTTCACACCTTCAAACTTCCGTCCTAGAAGCTGGTTTAGCATTTTCTGCTTCTTATATTCCAATTAATCCCAAACAACAGTGATGTTGAGGTTCTCTCTGGGGTGGTCAGTCTGAGATCACCAGCAGCTTCTTCGTTTGAAGTTTCTGTATCTTCTTTTCTCAGTGAGGAGATTCTTGAACAGCTACACATCGTTTCAGACCCATATCTTCTCACAGTGGAAGGATGGACAGAAACACCTGTAGATGTTCTCAGATCTGAAGCAAAAGTGGAGTTTGATGTCCTCCACCCTCTTACAGACGAAAGCTTTAAGTGCTGTTTGTCTGATGGGGGCAGTTTAGGTGGTCTCTTAGGTCTCACAGGTGGTTGTTAGAAATTTTGTCTGAAAATCCTTTTCATTCCTTTACTTTTCTTTGACGTTATCCTTTATTGAAAGTCAAATAATGGCTGTTTTGGCTGGAAATGTAATAAATAATTGGTGGTCTCTAGTTTTTCTGTAAAAAAATAAAGTAAATAAAATTATGGATAAGGAACTATAATGTTAACTGCCCCTTTGCACCCACTACACCTTAGTAGCTCATCCAGCAGATCATCTTACAGGAGTACTCCAGCGTTCTTCTGCCTAATCTGTAGTACATTATCTGTTACTGTAGACAGTCTTGACTCTCTCATGACTTGAAACAAACTCGTGATAGGAGTTAGTGGGCTGATGCTGAAGGATTCAGTCATTTTTTATTAGGATTCAACAACTGGTATCAGGGGGGATCCAGGATCTCCTGGGTTTTCAGGGCTTCCAGGGCACCCAGGGTCAACTGGGCCACCTGGACCTCCAGGATATGGACTGCCTGGTGTTTCTGGACAGAAAGGCAGCCGCGGAGTACATGGCCTCATGGGTCCACCAGGATCTCCAGGCAAGAAACATGAGCTTGAATGCTACTTTGTCGTTGCTAATATCCAAAAAAAAGGACAATGTAAAATGTAAATACTAAGAGAATGCAACGATTAACAAGTTTTTAAGGAGTTAATAATATTTTTTTTTTATGAATTTATGAAATGTCTCACTGTCAGCATTTGACATGTGTTCTATGTACTATTATAAATAAAATATGGCATTTATTCTGTTTTTATTTGCATTTATTTACATTTTACACAACTGGAATTGCCATTGTATATGAACCACCTTCGAACATTTTCTGCGCTTCTTCCTTAGGTCAAAAAGGGGAGCCTAGTAGCTGGAATGGGAGTCCTGGCCCCAAAGGGCGGAGGGGCCCTCCAGGGCCACCTGGACCCCAAGGTAAGCACTGGCACAAGAGCATAAACATAGAATGGTCATCGTTTTCTGAACTTAATGAAATTACATTTACCTCCGATGTGTTCAGTGTTTGCTTATTATTATTATTATTATTATAGAGCTACAAGGCTAACGTAGCTAACAAGTAATGGAAGCTCATAACCGCAAACAAACAGCCTAAATAATCACTTGCCTCAAACCAAGTGGAGTTGTTAAGTAATCTCTAATAGACTTGATTATGTGGTTGAGGACACCATGCAAAGTACTGGTATATATAAATATGGATAATATTCTAGGTTTCGGTGGCCTGTTAGCTAAATAAGCTATTTACTGTAGAGCTAAAACAAAGAAAAGAACTTGTGTAACTTTAATTTTTTGTTGAATTATTTATTTTTCTGATGTTATAATCAAATTTTTTGTGGTTTCAAAAGCTGCCATAAAGTTGACCCTCTGCATCCTTTACAGGCACCATTGGGCGGCCTGGAACTGAAGGAAGTCCAGGTCTACCTGGTTCGAAGGGAGATAGAGGCATTTGTTGTTTGGAAAATTTTGGACCACCAGGAATCAAAGGTGTGCATATACTCAACTTTCACACTTAGCTTGCAAAATGATATTATTAATAATAACACTTGGATAGCTAAGTTCTTAAAGACACAGTGGTACATAAACAGTAGGGTGTCCAGATGTCCCTGGCTGGAGCTGTCCCTGAAAATGGCCCACTAGGCTGGAAAGTTCTAAAAACGACCTGCAGCCAAACAGACAGGTAGACGTCTCATGGTGTATCATGTAATCATGTAACCAAAATATCAACTTTACAGGAGAGAACAAACATAGTCTTTACTGTTCATGGAAGTCAATGGAACCAGATTTTTTTCTGAACTATTTTGGAGCATTTCTATTGGTCCATTCGTCATGAAATTTGCACACAACGTAAACAGCAGCGGCTGCATTCAAATTATGCAACAATGTAAAAAGAGACTTTCTTCAAGGCATAAATAGGTAGCAAGTTGAGAACAGCACTTGATTACCCTTAATGCAAGATACAAGTGTCCAGTAGTTGATCTTGTGGCTAGACATCATTAACTTAATGCACTACAAATTAAAGGTACAGACACATTTGAAAAACATTAAAGACCTCCAGTATCTGCCAATATACAAAATTAGTGCACAGCAATAGAGGGAACCCAGGGAATTATGATATCTAATGTATGTCTAATAGAAATAATACCTAATATCTAATTTATTGTTGCTGTCCAATGAAAAACATCTCCAAAACAGCAACTTTACTGAAGATTCACCATTAGATTTTCCAGTGCGGAACCGTCATGGCCCTCTATGCCCTCTCAGAGGGCCTAAAATATTCTTAACACACACACACACAAATATATATATATATATATATATATATATATATATATATATATATATATATATATATATATATATATATATATATATATATATATAATTTTATTTTATCTACTTACAGTTTGACAATCAACATATAAACAATTATAAAATATAGACAAATAAATTATTCTCATGTGTTTATTCAATCTGTGTTGGAGCGTGAGGGGTTAAGTGGTAGACTGTGAGACTGTGTCTCCCCCCATAAGGACTGTGATGCCTCCGCAGAATGTTGGTGATTGGTGGTCCCGCTGTTCATGTACAGAGGGGGCCAGGCAGTTATAATTCAGTGTGATATCAATTTCAAATGACAGTAAAACTGACCAATCATATCTTCCCTCTAAGTGGGGGGGGCTTAACTGTATGATAATTTCCGCCTGCTGTGGTGACGCTAGCTGGAGAAACAGCTAGCTAGCGCTAGACTACCACCGCTAGCTAGTTTGCTGAGTCACGATATGTGTGCATATATGTGTGTGTGTGTGTGTGTGTGTGTGTGTGGGTGTGTGTGTGTGTGTGTTAAGAATATTTTAGGCCCTCTGAGAGGGCGTGGAGGGCCATGATGGTGCCCCACTGCCGTCCCATAACAGTAATAGTTTCAGTGCTATTTCATGTGTCTACTGTTTACCTGTATTAAAGCTTCCATTCCGCTCTTGTACTAAAGTTTTGGACCCCAAACCCTGTCCACAAGGGTGGTCTCTGACCTTACAGTAGTGTATAAATAATAATAACTGACAGTAGTGTATAAATAATAAGTTGTTATGTGAATTCTTATAGGTAACAAAGGTCAGCCTGGGCCTCCAGGTGTTCCTGGAGTAGGCTTAAATGGGCAACCTGGACCAATTGGACCACCAGGAGTACCAGGGCCAAAGGTCAGAACAGATACAGCAAAGCTCATATTTCTGCCAACGTATGTTTAAGGCAATTTTAAGTAGTAGATGTTAGATGTAGAACTCATATGGTGTCTACAAAGTTGCTGAACATTTGAAATTCACTGATGAATATGTGTCTCTGCTAGGGTGAAGTTGGATATGGACCACCTGGATCAGAAGGTCATGCAGGGCTTCAGGGAGAGCCAGGTGTTATAGGTCCTCCAGGAGAACCAGGTCTCCCTGGTTTGCCCGGACCACCCGGGCCACCTGGAGGACCAGGGGGACTTGGCCCAAAAGGTAAACAACCAACAAATATTTTTACCAATTTAGACAATCATGTAAGCATAAACTCCCCTAATTAGCACACCCCACACTCCATGTTTTTCAATTAGTGACCATAGTTACCTTGTGACTCTGAAACAGGGAATAAAGGTCTAGTGGGTGATCGTGGTCCATATGGCCCACCAGGTAACTGCGGGCCGACAACTGGTCCAGAAGGTCTACCAGGACCCCCAGGTCAACAAGGACCCCAAGGTTAGTCCATGCAAATTTTGTTATACCATTAGTTTGAGGTCAACTAGAACAAGAGTACTGTATCTAAGAAAGTTCTGGGTTTAGACAACTGCAGAAGACCATTTGCCCCAAAATTTATCACCATTTTCAGGGCTAATGGGACTGAAAGGCATTCAGGGGACTTCTGGTGTACCAGGCTTTGGTCTGCCTGGTCTTGTTGGATATCCTGGACCACCTGGGCCTTCATTGCTGGGACCACCCGGGCTTCCTGGAGAACAGGGGTTCAAAGGGTTAGCTGGACCTCCTGGAGTGCCAGGTATTGACTGGTTGAACATGCCCACCGTGGTTTAAAGAATACAATAAATATTTTCATTTTTGACAGAAGATATCTTGAGACCATAATTTTTGTTTTAACTTCCACAAGGACCCCCTGGAGACGCAGGATTACCAGGGACATCGCCTAGTGGCTTAGTTGGTGTCGTTGGACCATCTGGCCAACCTGGACCTAAAGGTCAGGCACTAGTATAAATTACCATATGCACATGTGTTATATTAAAGCCCAGTCTTCCATTAGACTTTGAAGGCTTTGTGAACTTTCTGGGTTTAGATAGTTTTATCATTGTGAGCTCTCAAGTTTTGGAGCACTGGATGGTGGCGTTGGAAGTCAACATTCTTATCTTACAATGCATTTAAAACATAGCTGGACAGATTGATATTATTTTATAGCCATTGTTTCATTGTAATTGGTGGGTGTTAGTAATAGTATTGTTTAAAACACTTTACAATATCTCGTCTCAGTCATTGGCTAACACGTGTGCCATACAAACCCATTTTACAAAGATTAACAATATGATTTGTGCCAGGATCTCAGGGTGTGGCTGGAGTCAGAGGTCCAAGAGGTCGCCCTGGTGTTCCTGGAGATGTTGGAGTAAGTGGGCTTCCAGGTCCTTCAGGAATTGGTGTACATGGACCTCCCGGCGATCCTGGACCACCAGGTTAATGAGTACTATTTGTGTTCCTCCCTACAAAGATATGTTATATTATACACAATTGTTTCTCCAGTTTACTCACATCCAGTTCCAACTCTAGCACTACCTGTTACATTGGCATTCTGTTACATTAGGTAACAGACATCCACACTGGCTAGCATCACCTTAAGTGATGGAGGAGAGGGAGGACCATCCCACAAACCCAGAGTGAGAGAGAAGACTATTATGAACTCTTGGGTTCCTGGATACGGATGACTGTGGCATCTTCAGGGATCAAATTCACAATCTCCTAACTTGGAATTAATTATTTCTTTCATTAACAAAATAATGTTGAAACTTACTAAATGGCCAGAAGTATGTGGACATTCTACTAATTGCATTAAGGTTTTTCACCCAACAGTTGTATAAATTAATCTTGCTGCATGAATAATTTAATCTCTATAGCCAAGCACTGGTGGTAAAATCAGTCATAATAATGAGATCAGTGACTTTAAATGTGACACAATCATAGTAGGTCACCCTTGCCACAGGTCCGTTTGGAAATATTCTGCCCAGCTAGATTTGCCTGATCAACTGTTATTTACTGTTATTGTGAAATGGAAGTGTCTAAGTGCAAAAAAGCTGGACTTGACGGGTGCCAGGAGAAGTCTTTCTCCTGAAATGTGACAACAGTAAAGTTTGGTGGAGGGGGGATAATGGTCAGGGGCTGTATTTCAGTAATTCCCTTAGTTCCAGTGATGGGTGATGTTGATGCTACCGCATAGATGAACAATTTAGACAATAACATGATTCCAACTTTGAGGAATTTGGGGCTTCCATGTTCCAACATATGCACAAACCTTGCTCCATAAAGACATTGCTTGATGAGTTTAGTGTGGGGGAACTTCAGTGGTCTACACAGAGCCTTGACTTTTGACACTGAACACCTTTTGGATGAACTGGAACAATTGTGAGTCAGGCCGTCTCATCCAACCTCAGTGCCTGACCTTAGAAATGCTTTTTTTAAGTGAACGGGTGCAAATTTTCAAAGACACACTTCAAAATCCTGAAGCGAGGGAGAGGGGCATCTCCTTATTAACGCCCATTGTTTTGCAATGAGACGTCCAACAGGCTCATATAGATGTAATGTTTAGGTGTCCACAAACTTTTGGCTACAATACAATTGTACATTGTTTTGAAAAAGTTGTATTATGCCAGTGAAGGAAGCTTATGTAACAGATTAGCAGATAGAGTTCAGATAGACTGAAGCTTGGTCTATCCTTCTCCCTACCAGTTTGGTGGCATCTCTTGATATGCTGAGATCTAGCTAGTGGGTGGAACTGGGTAAAAAAAACAATGAAATGTTTTAGAGAAGGACCATTCGATCCATTCCAGTTTTGTTATGCTGGTTTCACAGCGTACTGCAGTCGTATGATTCTATTTAGTAAGAAGATGTTTTGTGCTGACTATTAATAGGCCCCAATGGTTTACCTGGAATAAGAGGAGATCCAGGATATCCAGGACCAAAAGGAACCGACGGAAGAGATGGCACACCCGGGCAGCCAGGGCCGCAAGGTGTGCATGTTTATTGTAGGCAAACGTTATGCTATACCTGTTAGTAGCTATGAGGTCATCGGTTTTGAGTGCTTGTTTTATTTCCAGGCCCTGTTGGTGATAGAGGTGCAGACAGCTACATTCCTGGTGCACCAGGCTCACCTGGACTCAGAGGAGATCCGGGACACTTAGGCTTTCCAGGTTAGAGTCTTTTACAAGCTCACAACACATACACATGCAGGACCATTCAAAGGTAATGTATGTAATGTATGTGATATGTAATTGTAATGCATAATAAAAACATATTCCATTAACATTACTTGTATATCAAAGATATTAAGAAAATCTATTTGCATAACACACTAGAAACATCTGCTCACAGACTATGTATCAATGGAACATCTTTCATCCCACAACAAACCCAACACACCCAGGTCAACATTATTTCTATACAATAATAATTATCCCAGATACAAAATAATCAAATACATCTTACCCATTGTAACAACATTACCACCCAGAAATAAACTCTGACACATGCATGCACACACACACTAATAAAAAAAAGAATGTGAAAAGGTAACTGTACAAATAATTTAGTTTCACCGAAATTATTGTTTTTTTTGTTTTTTTTTTCTTTCTTTTTTGGTTCCTGCCTTGTACATCAATTCACCCTCTTAATTTACATTTTCAAATACATTTGTATTTACTTAAAATATATATATATATATATATATATTATTTTTTTTATTTTTCCTCTGTTCTGTGTTTTTTCTCTCTTTTATTATTATTATTATTATTATTATTATTATTATTATTATTTCTTCTTCTTCTTCTTCTTCTTCTTCTTATTATTATTATTATTATTATTATTATTATTATTATTATTATAATATTCTGTTCCTTTTGTCCATTACCTATTCCTCTCCCCCTCTCCCCCTCAGCCCTTTACAAAATGTTACATAGCTTAAGAATGAGAGTGGTACATGCTGTAAATAAATAAATAAATAATAAAGTTAAAAAAAAACAAAACATTAAGTGGTAGCGTATCTGTTTTGATAAGGTTCTCGGGGTGCCAAGGGAGAGCCAGGTGTTCCTGGAATTCAAGGGCCTTCAGGAGCACCCGGTGCACCGGGAGTGAAGGGACTTAAAGGAGATCTAGGTGCAGGTGCTCTGGGGCCCCCTGGCCCAAGAGGGCAAAAGGTACCACACATCTTCTCTAACATTGGTACACCACTAGCACAAACTCAAGCTCGTCATCGTCTGGAGGGGAAAAGGGGGTTTATCATCAATTCACATCACGTTTACTTGCTTATGAGTAGAATTTCACAATAACGTTGGAGTCATATTGGTGTCAGCAGATAATTATTAAAAAATAATCAGCATTGGAACGATGCTTTGATTTAAATTATATTTAAGTTGGTTTAAAAGAGCCAACTTACTGTTCTACATAATCTTCTTATTCTTCTTATTCTATTCACGAAATATAAAATGTTTCTCGTCCCACAGTTTCCGAGCTAGACAACGTTCAAACAGGGAATTTTTGCCCCATAGGAATGAATGACGTAATGTTGAGAAAAACAATGAACATCTTTCACATAGACACCCATTAAACAGTACACACAAACTTACACACTCATAGCAATAACAGCAGGAGCAGTGCTTTTAAGGTGGAGATCTAGAAATTTAAGTTGGATTTCTAGAAATTTTATGTGGAGTTATAGAAATTTAAGGTGGAGTTTTACAAATTAAAGGTGGAGTTATAGGAATTTAAGGTGAAGTTCTAGAAATTTAAGGTGGGGTTCTAGGAATTTAAGGTGGAGTTATAGAAATTTAAGGTAGAGTTCTAGGAATTTAGATGGAGTTCTAGAAATTTAAGGTGGAGTTATAGGAATTTAAGGTGGAGTTAAAGGAATTTAAGGTGGAATTGTAGAAATTTAAGGTGGAGTTATAGGAATTTAAGGTGGAGTTATAGGAATTTAAGGTGTAGTTATAGAAATTTAAGTGGAGTTATAGGAATTTAAGATGGAATTGTAGAAATTTAAGATGATGTTATAGGAATTTAAGTTGGAATTGTAGAAATTTAAGGTGGCGTTATAGGAAATTCAGGTGGAATTGTAGAAATTTAAGGTGGACACCACACACACCGCACTAACTACACACACTGACTACAAAACATACTTTCACTACACACAGACGCCACACACACACCACACACAGTACATGCACTGATTACAAAACACATCTTCACTACACATAGACACCACACACACACTACACACCACAAACACTACTATAAGCCGGCGATTTCAAGTTCGTTCACAAACTTTCCCTCTCTAGTTAATACTGATACTTAATGAGGTGCTTATTGTACTCTGGAAGAGCAGAATGTTTAGGGAATGCTGTGTTACAGTAATGAAATACATCATTTTAATTATTTTATTGGTAACATTTTATTCATTTTACTGTAATTTGTAGATCTACAGAAATAACGCACACACACATTTATGACCACATTATTCCTAAAGGTTAACAAGCATACACCAATTAGCCATAATATTAAACCACCTTCTTGTATTCTGTGGAACAGATAAAACAGATGATGTGTGTAGACATAAAGAGGTGGTTTTAATGTTGATCGGTGTATGTTACAGGCTCAGTTCCTTGTAGACCAGCAATCAATACCTATCATAAATAGGACTGTGTATTGGCAAGAACCTGGCGATCATAATATAGAGGTTACGATCTTGATATATTGCAATACTGTAAGCAAGGCAATATATCACAATTTTTAAAATATGACCTTAGGACAAATATCAAAGCACAAATACAATACAGTATCACAGAATTTAATATTGAGAAATTCTTTATTTTCTTACACTCCTTCATCTGCTGTTTCAGGGAAAGCCTGGACTTGATGGTGGTGTTCCATATAAAGGAGAGAAAGGAAATACTGGACCTCCTGGTCAACCAGGCATCTATGGGTTAGCCGGACCTCCAGGAGATATCGGAGCCCCTGGGTTTCGAGGTGAATTGACCTAGTTGTGGTAGTACATATTTGTCCTGCTTTTACTTGTTATGACAGATGTTGTTCATATAGTTAACATTTTATTTTCCCTTCTCTTTTATTTCTGCCTCAGGACCCCCAGGCCCACCTGGTCAACCAGGTTCTTTTGGTCCCTCTGGGCCTCCTGGACCTGCAGGGTTACAAGGACCACACGGTATTTTAGTATTCTATACATAAGCTATATTTCTGATGCCTGTGATCTAGGAGGACAGATTCAACTTCTATTCATTTGCATATCGTCGCTGTCCAAAGAAAAACAAGTCTCTTTAAAATGGGAACTTTAAAGGACAGGGCAAAAACTTACTTTGCTTTCAATGTAAGTGAATGGAACCATAATTTGTTTCAAGTGATTTTGGAGCATTTCTATTGGTCCATCCATCATTAAACTTTCACACAATGTAAACAGCAGTTGCTGTAATAAAAACAGATTTTGTTGCATGTGTTTTGTTGCACATAAGCATATACACTATATAGCCAAAAGTATTTGCTCGTCTGCCTTCACACGCAAATGAACTTGAGTGACGTCCCATTCTTAATCCATAGGGTTGAATATGATGTCGGCCCAACCTTTGCCGCTATAACAGCTTCAGCTCTTCTGGAAAGGCTCTCCACACGATTTAGGAGAGTGTTTATAGGAATGTTTGACCGATAGTTCTTCCAGAAGCACCTTAGTGAGGTCAGACACTGATGTTGGACGAGAAGGTCTGGCTCACAGTCTCCGCTCTAATCCATCCCAAAGGTGTTCTATCAGGTTGAGGTCAGGACTCTGTGCAGACCAGTCAACTTGCTCATCCCTGTCTTTATGGAGATGCTTTGTGCACTGGTGGGCAGTCATGTTGGAACAGAAAGGGCCCTCCCCAAACTGTCCCCACAAAGTTAGGAGCATGAAATTGTCCAGAATCTCTTGGTCTGCTGAAGCATTTAGAGTTCCTTTCACTGAAACTAAGGGGCCGAGCCCAACTCCTGATAAACAACCCCACACCATCATTTCCTATCTACCAAACTTTACACTCGGCATAATGCAGTCAGACAATTACATTTATCCTGGCAACCACCAAATCCAGCCTCACCCATCGGCTTACCAAATGGAGAAGCTCGATTGGTCACACCACTGGATCCAACGCTCTGCATTGCGCTTGGTGATGTAAGGCTTGGATGCAGCTGCTCGCCCATAGAAACCCATTCCATGAAGCTCTCTACGCTCAGTTCATGAGCTGACCTGAAGGCCACATGAAGTTTGGAGGTCTGTAGTGATTGATTCTGCAGAAAGTTGGTGACCTCTGTGCACTATGCTCCTCAGCATTTTTCAGCCTTTCTGAATGAGACACAGCCAATCGGGACTGAGGTCATTTACATATATCAGTCTTAAAGGCACAGTAACAAAAACAGCATGTTTAATTCTAGGAAAGACACGCTAATGTAAATGCACACAAAATTTAAAGTTAAAACAAGAGAAACAATATAGGATATGAGTTGTTTCCTATTTCAGGGCCTCTTGGTCCTCCTGGTCTTCAAGGACCTGTAGGCGAAAAAGGCAAACAAGGGATTGATGGCGTTCCTGGACCACCAGGAGCAAAGGGAGACGCAGGTAGAAGCCTCCTTTTAATGTTTTCAATTATTATTCCATAAACGAATCTGCTGAAATATCTGTAGAGGCTTTGCAATTAGTTCATAAGCTAACATAGAGATCCTTGGTATAAGCATTATGTACCAATACAAAATGGAAATGAATCAAAGTTCCAGGGCATAAATATGTATATATGTATAAGTATATGGTAGGGCTGGGCGATAAAACCATAACGGTAATTATCACGAAATAACGTTTCCTCGATAGAACTATAAGACGGGATTGAGGATTAAGTTCCATCCATGTTTTGAGAGACAACACGAATAACCAATGACAATGAGAATAGTGCCGCCCCAAACCAATCAGGTGGCCGGACTACAGTTTCAGCTGTTTCATGTTTGGTTGAAGCACACAGCACAGAGTGTAGGCATAGCGGCAGGTTAACCCAGCTGCAAGTACAGTCATCCTGGCAACCACCAAATCCAGCCTCACCCATCGGCTTACCAAATGGAGAAGCGCGATTGGTCACACCACTGGATCCAACGCTCTGCATTGCGCTTGGTGATGTAAGGCTTGGATGCAGCTGCTCGCCCATAGAAACCCATTCCATGAAGCTCTCTATGCTCAGTCCTTGAGCTGACCTGAAGGCCACATGAAGTTTGTTGAGCAGAGAGAATAAAATAAGAGAAAATGACAAGAGAAAACGTTAAACTACTACTGAAAGAAACATGTTACACGTGTTAATAATCTTAAAATAATCTATAAGATAAGATAAACAGGTAAACAGGTGCTGTCCTGCTGCTGTGTTGATGAAGCTCTACGGGATGTTTGATCTTCAAGGTCTCGTGTATAGCAGTTGTACTGTTGTGATCATCTCCACTGTGCAGAGCTGACAGAGCACCACACTGTTGTGTTTCTGTGTGAAACACTCCCACAACTTTAGATGTAGGTGAGTGATTGTTTGTAGCTGCAGCTTGCGCTCCGGATAAATCCATGCTTTCTGTAGGCGCAGCCATCTTTACGACCCATTGACGCACGTTATGCTAATCTATGTCATTTCTTAATCAATATAGATAAATGTTTAATTTATTTGAAATACAGTTGTGTAATGTTCTATAGTACAGTTTTATATCTTCTGATATAAAGTTAATCAGAGGATAAAAAAATATTTAACAAAATTTTTAAAATTTAATATCTTCACTTCTCACTTAAAGTAAAAAGCCAATAGTGATTTGATTTATATTGTGATATATATCGGTATCGACTGATATGAAAAAAATTATCGTGATAAGATTTTTTCCCATATCGCCCAGCTCTAGTATATGGCGTTTAAGCCTGTGTCACCTTTTTTAGGAAACCTAAAAACCTTTTTGTATCCTTTTTAGGAAATGTAGGAGGTTTTCCAGGGAAAAAAGGAGACAAGGGACAATTGGGTGAGTAATTTACATAATTTACAATAGACAACCCTCTAAGGGTGCAGGAAAAAATCAATACAGTTAATTAATGTATCGTCACTGTCCAAAGAAAAACAAGCATCTCCAAAATAACAGCTTTACAGTAGAGAAAAACTTTCTTAATGTAAGTCAATGTATAGAGGATCATTCCAAGTGATTTTGGAGCATTTCTATTGGTCCATTCATCATCTAATGTATTGTAAACCAATCTGTATAATGTGCATCAGTTGAGTGACAGATCACAATATACTGCAGAATGTCATGTGGCAATACTTTTTTTTATACATTTTTGTTTTTACGTCTTTAAATATTGCAGTAGAATCATATTGTGACACAAGTATTGAAATAATATAGATATTGAAAAAGTCATATGCAATAACAGCAATCATATACATTCTTTGCATAGTCATAATAATTCTGTGGCAGATTGTGTGATATTGTTATGCTCCCATATGCTGAAAGTTTATATTGGTACAGAGTCTATGAACTGTGAACTATGAAGGCATTCTGTTAATGCCTTCTGTGATTTGATGGAAAATCCAGTCTCACAACTATAAACCAATGACAAAGTGTCAGTGCCTCTCTTACGAAAACAGTGTCTTCTGTGGAGAACATCTAACCTGCTAAATGTGAGTGAGTGAGTCACATTTAGTTCCATACGGTGCTACATCTAAATAGCCCTTGGTATAATAATAAAAAATATGTCTTCTTCAGAAAAAGTACTGCAAAACTACTTAAAGATACTTAACTACTTAAAAAATGCTATTAAGGACAAAAGCTTAGGCCGCACCACAGGGGTCTATAGTGCACTAGCCCACCTCCCCAAAAACCCCATTCTTCTAAAAGCCATAATGACTATAATGTTAAATTAAAATGTTAATGTTGATAAATTTGGGATGTACTAGGCTTCCTGTTTCAGCCGCATATACGCCCATTGAACATGAATGTAGTTTAGTACAATGTAAATATATTAAAAAAGCATATCTGTGTACTACTGAGCATTAACATGTGTTTCATGGAGCAGAAGATATGATGACTAGTTGTCTATAAGTATTGTAATGAAGTCAAACATCAAAGAAATGTTATCAATAATTCTTACTGGAATGTAAACGTTCATGAATGAAAACAAGCTGAGATGAAATAGGAGTAACGAGACTATGTTTAGTTTAGCTGATAATGGAGTGTAAATGTAAGGAGTAGAAAGTACTGATAATGGAGTGTAAATGTAAGGAGTAGAAAGTACAGATAATGGAGTGTAAATGTAAGGAGTAGAAAGTACTGATAATGGAGTGTAAATGTAAGGAGTGGGAGGTACTGATAATGGAGTGTAAATGTAAGGAGTAGAAAGTACTGATAATGGAGTGTAAATGTAAGGAGTAGAAAGTACTGATAATGGAGTGTAAATGTTAGGAGTAGAAAGTACTGATAATGGAGTGTAAATGTTAGGAGTAGAAAGTACTGATAATGGAGTGTAAATGTTAGGAGTAGAAAGTACTGATAATGGAGTGTAAATGTAAGGAGTAGAAAGTACAGATAATGGAGTGTAAATGTAAGCAGTAGAAAGTACTGATAATGGAGTGTAAATGTAAGGAGTAGAAAGTACTGATAATGGAGTGTAAATGTAAGGAGTAGAAAGTACAGATAATGGAGTGTAAATGTAAGGAGTAGAAAGTACAGATGATGGAGTGTAAATGTAAGGAGTAGAAAGTACAGATAATGGAGTGTAAATGTAAGGAGTAGAAAGTACAGATGATGGAGTGTAAATGTAAGGAGTAGAAAGTACTGATAATGGAGTGTAAATGTAAGGAGTAGAAAGTACTGATAATGGAGTGTAAATGTAAGGAGTAGAAAGTACAGATAATGGAGTGTAAATGTAAGGAGTAGAAAGTACTGATAATGGAGTGTAAATGTAAGGAGTGGGAGGTACTGATAATGGAGTGTAAATGTAAGGAGTAGAAAGTACTGATAATGGAGTGTAAATGTAAGGAGTAGAAAGTACTGATAATGGAGTGTAAATGTTAGGAGTAGAAAGTACTGATAATGGAGTGTAAATGTTAGGAGTAGAAAGTACTGATAATGGAGTGTAAATGTTAGGAGTAGAAAGTACTGATAATGGAGTGTAAATGTAAGGAGTAGAAAGTACAGATAATGGAGTGTAAATGTAAGGAGTAGAAAGTACTGATAATGGAGTGTAAATGTAAGGAGTAGAAAGTACAGATAATGGAGTGTAAATGTAAGGAGTAGAAAGTACAGATAATGGAGTGTAAATGTAAGGAGTTGAAAGTACAGATAATGGAGTGTAAACGTAAGGAGTAGAAAGTACTGATAATAGAGTGTAAATGTAAGGAGTAGAAAGTACTGATAATGGAGTGTAAATGTAAGGAGTAGAAAGTACTGATAATGGAGTGTAAATGTAAGGAGTTGAAAGTACCGATAATGGAGTGTAAACGTAAGGAGTAGAAAGTACTGATAATGGAGTGTAAATGTAAGGAGTAGAAAGTACAGATAATGGAGTGTAAATGTAAGGAGTAGAAAGTACAGATAATGGAGTGTAAATGTAAAGAGTAGAAAGTTCAGATAATGGAGTAAAAAGTCAGCTTAAAAATAATTACTCCAGTAAAGTATAAATAACTGAAATCTCAACTTAGGTAAAGTAACAAAGTATTTGTACTTAGTTACTTCACACCTCTGCCTGTATGAACACAAAGAAGCTGAGACTGTTACTTCCATTTGTGATATTAGTATAGTGGGTTAATTTGCAGTGTATCACATTGTCAGGTCCTAAAGGAGATCAGGGACTTCCCGGCGTGCCAGGTTATGGACGTTTCGGCCCTCCTGGAAGTAAAGGAATCCCCGGGCCTGCAGGTCCCCCTGGTGTGCAAGGTTATCCTGGTGCTGTTGGAGAATGTTTCAGTGGGAGGAAAGGAGAACCTGGACTTCTAGGCAGACCTGGAGATCCAGGTGAGGAAGCCCTTCAGTGTCATCTCATCTATATAATATGCTTACAGTGGAACTGTGTAGTGTTCTCGTAGGATAGAAGTTTAGTAGGTTTACTCTTCCACACTGATAGAGCAAATTCAGTTGTGCAGTGAATAGCTCTTCTACAAAGTATGATGACCAGTTGTACGTCAGTAACGTGTTGGACAAGGACGTGTAGTGATGTAATGTATTCATGGACAAAGCAACGAATAGTTTTAAACCCAATACATTGAGAGAACCACTTTTGTCAGTGGACAAACCTATAGATATAACTGACATTTTATTCACAGGGCCACAGGGCTCCAGGGGCCCTCCAGGACCATCTTTATCTGGGTGTAAAGGAGACAAAGGGGACAGGGGTCTGCCAGGCCCACCAGGTCGTGTTGGAGAAAGGGGAGACCCTGGAACCGTGGGGCATCCGGTAAACTGCTTTTAAAACTAGACGATTTTACCAAGATTTTAGAACCGTTTCTTACCCAGGTTGAATCCAAGTTTTGGTCAATCAGAAAGGGTTTTTATATATTTCTTAAGAGTCTGTACCAAGTGTGACTAGTATTTTATGGAAGGTATCATTTATAGCTTTGAAAACTAGCTTCAAAACTAGACCTCTTTAGAATCTATCCTCAATATACAGGTTACGAGTGCAGTTCTTTCAAAATGTGAGCTAATATGAGCTGATTTTGTGAGGTTTTCTTTATTCTGATCACGTTTGTTTATTTGAGAGAAATGGGGGAGGGGCACCAGTTTTTTGCCCATCAAGGACCAAACTGACCAGAGCACAGTACGATGCAAAAGACCACCTTTCATTCAATTTTCAGTGCAAACCATTAAACATAAATTATTAGTTTTTCAGCATCAGGGAAAAAGGCAGATCACATATATTTAACATTATTATGACCACCAGCTAATATCCAGAGTAACCGCCGTGTGCAGCACGGACAGCAGACCCCAATCAGTTGAGATTGTCTTCCACATGGATGAGTGGGTCTAGAGGATGCCACCAAAACATTCCCCAGACCAAAACACTGCCACCTACACAGTGCCTCAATTGAAAGTAGACGTGTAAATTCAATATATACATGTTTTCTGTATTTAATGTTTCCAGGTTTACTCCCACTCTTTTCGGGAGACACACTTTTAGTTTTCCAAAGAAGTAGGAATATTATTCCACACCTCCAAAGTGTAAGGGGCTGCATCTTTTGGAGGCTGTATTTGAATGCTGTTGGGAGTCACTAGGCTGTCCCATTTTGAAGGCTCCTTCAAATGAACAGAAACACATGGGAATATTTTCAGATCTGAAGCAAGAGTGATGTTCTCCTCTCTCAGCAAAATGATTTACATTAAACAAACAAGGTTCTCTTTTACAAAGTACTGTATATGACTCACTGTGAAAATCTCTAACAATTGTGATCTGCTGAGATATCAAAAGTTATGTAAAGTATTGAAGCAAGTGATGCTACCCAAATACTTTTTTCATTGCGTGTCAGTGATGCCGTTCTAGTCTGATAATGCAGTAAAGAACTGTACAACGGATTGGATCCAGTTATTTATATTTTACAAACCTGAATGATTCCACCCCCAAAAACAAGTTCAGATTTGATTCATGCAGTGTATGTGGGATTCTCTTTTTTTAAAGAATATATATTGTGATGGGTGGTACGGTGGTGCAGTGGTTAGTATGGTGGTGTAGTGGTTAGTACGGTGGTGTAGTGGTTAGTACGGTGGTGTAGTGGTTAGTATGGTGGTGTAGTGGTTAGTAAGGTGGTGTAGTGGTTAGTGTGGTGGTGTAGTGGTTAGTATGGTGGTGTAGTGGTCAGTACGGTGGTGTAGTGGTTAGTATGGTGGTGTAGTGGTTAGTATGGTGGTGTAGTGGTTAGTAAGGTGGTGTAGTGGTTAGTAAGGTGGTGTAGTGGTTAGTAAGGTGGTGTAGTGGTTAGTAAGGTGGTGTAGTGGTTAGTACGACGGTGCAGTGGTTAGTATGGTGGTGTAGTGGTTAGTATGGTGGTGTAAAGGTTAGTATGGTGGTGTAGTGGTTAGTATGGTGGTGTAGTGGTTAGTATGGTGGTGTAGTGGTTAGTACGGTGGTGTAGTGGTTAGTACGGTGGTGTAGTGGTTAGTATAGTGGTGTAGTGGTTAGTATGGTGGTGTAGTGGTTAGTATGGTGGTGTAGTGGTTAGTATGGTGGTGTAGTGGTTAGTATAGTGGTGTAGTGGTTAGTATGGTGGGGTAGTGGTTAGTATGGTGGTGTAGTGGTTAGTATAGTGGTGTAGTGGTTAGTATGGTGGTGTAGTGGTTAGTATGGTGGTGTAGTGGTTAGTATGGTGGTGTAGTGGTTAGTATGGTGGTGTAGTGGTTAGTACGGTGATGTAGTGGTCAGCACTGTCTCCTCACAGTAAGATGGTCTGGGTTGGATTCCCGGTCCGGGTGGTTCTGTGTGGAGTGTGTATATTCTCTCCGTGCTTGAGTGGGTTTACTCCGGGTACTCTGGTTTCCTCCCACAGTCCAAACACATGCATGATAGATTGATCCTCACTTTGAATTGCCCGTAGGTGTAAGTGTGAGTATGTTGGCCATGTGATGGACTGGCGACCTTCGCCCAATGATGCCTGGATTAGCTCCACTCCTCCCCGTGACTGGCGGGGAGATAATGGTTGGATATATTGTTCTGGTCACAGTACCTGATTCTCTTTTACCATGGCTGACAATGCACAGGGACCTGAAGGTAGACAGGGCAGTCTTGGGGTACGAGGAGACGCTGGACCACCTGGACCTCCTGGTTTACAAGGTAACCGACTGCTTTTTCATAACTAATGTAGAATAAATCCTCTGTATTTTTAAAGCTCCTTCTAAAGGCTCTAGCACACTTCTAAAGTAAGAAAGTTCTAGATCACTGATCATTGGGAGAACATGATAGAACAATGTAAAGGAGGAGTACATGATAGAACAGTGTGAGTGGAGAGAACATGGTAGAACAGTGTTAATGGGGAGAACATGGTGGAACAGTGTTAATGGGGAGAACATGGTAGAGTAGTGTGAATGGGGAGAACATGGTGGAACAATGTGAATGGGGAGAACATGGTGGAACAGTGTAATTGGGGAGAATATGGTGGAACACTGTTAATGGGGAGAACATGGTAGAGCAGTGTGAATGTGGAGAACATGGTGGAACAGTGTAACTGGGGAGAACATGGTAGAACAGTGGAAATGTACTGTTTGTAATAGTTTTGTTTTATGAAAGGTGAGACTGGAGAGCCAAACTATAATCCTGGCCCCAAAGGCAAACCTGGACTACAAGGACCCTCTGGACCATCAGGTTAATTTAACTCCTACTAACAGCAACATTTTGTCAGATTGCAAACAGTTACACTAGCTAACAGGGTGGAGTAACTTATTGTCTTTTATTTGTCACACCATTTGAAATGCCAGATCTGAAAGTTTCAAACTAAATAGACAAATTAAAATATCTTATATATATATATATATAAATTAAAATATCTTATACATTATATATATATATATATATATATATATATATATATATATATATATATATATATATATATATATATATATATATATATATGTATAAGATATTTTAATTTGTCTATTTAGCAATGTAACTAATATATATATATATATATATATATATATATATATATATATATATATATATATATATATATATATATAGTTACATTGCTAGGCATGTAATTTTACACCACACAAGTCAGACACCACATAAATAACAATTACACAGAAACCATACATATATATACATATGAATATACATATATACATATAGAAATATACATATGCACATTTTCTTTTCAGTTTCTTGTTCAGATGTTCCTGTTCTTGCTTAAATAATGCAGCATTTAGATTCTGACACTGACGTCCAGCTTCTTGGTCACCAGTTTCTTGACTGTATTGTCCCATTCCACCTTAAATGTGTCTATATTATTATAATAACTCAGGTGTCAGAAAGTAACCAAAGCTTCATTTAAGGTGAAACAGCAAGATACAAACAAGAATCTGGCAAATGTGCCAGTATTTAAAGAATGATGAGAATGTTTTGAGGGTCGCAATGAAACACTGAGGTACTACGCTGTACTAATTATATGAGCATGCTAGGTAGGACCACTTGATGGGTAGAATAAATAGCTAGTACTCTGGTGCTGGATAACTATTTTTGACAAGTAGAGCATTGCACTTTTTGGGTGTGTCTTAAAACCTAGTGAGCTCCTACATAGGCAGCATTTTACGTCATAGTATGCGCTCCCGACATGTAGACTGTCCCAATACTTACATACCTTAACCATGCTGTTTACTGAGGAACCTTATTTAGACCTGACCTAAATTATTTGATTCTCTCTGGAGTTTTAATGTGTTTCTGGTCATATAATCACACAAAACAGTATTTTATTATCAACTCTGTAACAAGTCGTTGAACATTTAGCAGTTTTACACTCGAGCCATTAGCATTTATGCTAGCAGATTTTTAAGCCTTGGGTTATTGTTTTGGATGCTAGTAACTTAGCAACCTGCTAAACCATGGGTCGCGTGCTGCAGTGAGCGGGAACAAGCTGTGACGCAGTCTCTCTCTAACTAGAGCGTCTCAGTAATCTGTTTTATGAGGAGAGATGAGGAGAGAACGCTGCTACTTAAACAGCTGCTACCTAGACAGCCTACTTACACACTCACTAGGATTTGAGACACACCCAATAATTAGCACAAAACACAAAAGTAAATGTGGGTGACTCCTCAGGCAAAGAAAAGAATACATGAGGAAGCAAAATGAAATTAATACAGGCACTAAGGCAATTACCAAAAACCTGACAGACACTGTGCATTGTAGAGAAGGAAATGGTGCATGAGTTGGAAGGTGGGACAGTCAGTAGGTTGCAATATAGAACCTCACCACTAGAGGTTACTCACTGCTTAATCTTCCAATCTGTCCAGAAACATCTCCTGAACTTTGTCTAGAAATTAAATTCATGTGGCCTCTGATTTTTGCACAGCACTGTTCATTTAAAGTAACATATTATTTCAACCATGCTGGTGTTTCTGCTTGTGATGCCCATTAGGTCCAAAAGGATCTAGTATTTCACAGCCCTACACAAAGATTCCAGGGGATACGGGGCCAGAGGGAGAACCAGGAATCCAAGGCTCACCGGGATATCCTGGACCGTCTGGACCACCAGGGCCTGCAGGTACGGTGACAAGATTTTTTATTTTTGACTTTATCAGTTAAAAATAGTTCACAAGTTGTAGGTATTGTCAACAATGCGTTAAAGGGAACCCTGACTAATAACACATTTAAGCCTTAATATGGTGTACTCTAAATTATTAAGACGTAAAAATGACAAAAAGTAGCAGATTTATTCAATTTTAGGTCTCCATTGTTGTATCTACTGACATGCTCAGCTGGTAGTGACGTCAAATGGTTGCAGTAACCGGCCGTCACACTTGAGCACAGCTAGCTAGCTAAACATGCTACTGTTCAGTCTTTACAGTTTGAGCTAGAACTCAACATTTCTGACATCAGCGGTGACATCACACACCACGTTAGTGTAAATGGTGAACAGAGAGGGTGGAGGAGAGAGTGGACACAGTGCTGGAGTTGTTGTGAAACTGTGTGTTGGTGTTGACGGAGAAGGAGAGTGTCTGTTAAAGGAGCTCCGCTTTCTAGCAGGAAACATTCACACTCAGTAAACAGCTACATACACTGAACGGGAGTGTCTCTGAGCTTCACACTCCTTTATTAGTGAAGTAGTATGTTCACTACTAAGTAGTACTTTCACCTTCAGGATCCACAAACGAGGAGAAGCAGCTGACGCTAACGCTATACGTTCTCAGGAGAGAGTCCAGCACATGTTCACGTTCACGATTCTTCATGTGGTTCTTCATAATCTGGAGCTTTTGGACTTCCTGTGTGGGGAAACTGTGGCACTGCATTGTGTTTTAGTCTACGCTTAAAACCAACAGCCTCCGTCAAGTCTCTCACCAGTGGTGGTCTACTGAACCACTCAAACTCATCCAGACAAGTGAGGAGAGCAGAGCGGGGGTCTTTGGGTAGCTGTGTTGGTCCACACGCTGCTTCACTAACTATTCTCCTTGTTTATGTTTGTGAAAGCTGTTTAGACTAATATCAGTCTTCACACTGCCTTTCACTGAAACAACATCAACAACACAATGTACATGGTTTTCTTTAAGCTAGGTTAGTAACTAACATTCACTCCTTCCAAACGCAAGTAAAGTTCAGCACTACAGCCATTTGATCTCATCTACCCAGCAGGCATTGCGCGTCAGAAATAATGGCTGTGTCCACATGTTAAATATTTAGAATAAAAGCTTTAATTTATAAATAAATTGTAAATAAATAATTTTTTTTACAACATGTCTTAATAATGTAGAGTCATTACACCATATTAAGGCTTACAAGTGTCACCAGCTGGGGTTCCCTTTAAAACACATCATAGTTACATTTAAAGGTGCCATAAAATGAAAAACCTTATTAGTTGAATATGGACATGTTCAGTATATGACATACCGTGAACCTCAGACAGTGATGTATCTTCCTTCATATACAAGTCCTATTGTTTTTAAATACCATTTATTAAATACCAGTTAGGTTTTCAATCTGGTCAGTTTCTCAAACACTTATACAATATCGAGCAGCTTCGCTCAGTATTTCACAGTGAAGGTGCTTAAGAGACGAGCAGCTCCACCTTTATTAGCACCACAACCCCAACAATAGCCTGTAAGTAGCAGCCATGCTGCGTGAGTGTATCACTGTGTGCTGGTGAAGCAGATCATCTTAAACTAAAAGTTTCACAGAGACACCTTTAATCTACTTTGTGTTTGATGTCGAGATTAAAGCGAGTAGCTGGTATAGGTAACATTAGACACTAGCAGCTCCAAGTAACTAACACAGCTAACTAGACTGTATGCGGGCGGAGCTTATTTACACAGAGGCTCATGTTATTTTGTCTAGTTCAACATGTTGCGTCTCTGCGATCGTCGCAGTGTCTCACTGTGAACCAGCCAATCGGAGCAGAGCTCATGGAATTGTTCATGAGTTCAGCCAAAAAGGAAAAGCAGCTCATTTCATTCTAGCTGGGTGTGTAAAACTGTATCTGGATATTTGGCCACCCTGACCAAAGTAATATACCTTCGTCGTAGAACAGTTTAAAATAAAATACTAAATAAATGATTATATGGCATCTTTAAATAGTACAGAAACAGAGCAATAAACACTTTAGACTTCAGTTTAGTCTGCTGAGTGGCCTGTTTACTTCTGTTGTTAACAGGTGTCCAAGGTCCCAAGGGTCTTCCAGGGAGGTCTGTTCCTGGTTTTCCAGGTTTTCCTGGGCGGAAAGGAGATCGAGGAGCACATGGGAGGCCAGGTAGACACATAGGCTTTAAAACTGCACATATTTTCTAAGATATAAACATTATGGTAACTATTTGAACACTTTCCATCAAGGGCCGGTTGGTGAAGTTGGCCATCAAGGGCATAAGGGTATTCGTGGACCTCCAGGAGAAGCAGTCGAAGGAGCTCTCGATAGCTTCCTGCTGACCAGACACAGCCAGAGCATCCTCGTGCCCACCTGTCCGAGGGGCACCACACTAATTTACTCAGGATACTCCCTGCTCTTCATCAACGCAAATGAGCAAGCACATGGACAGGACCTAGGTAGCGCACGCACCCTCCACATATAATGGCAGCAGTCATGGGTTCCTCACAAGTTTAGTGCAAACAAAAAACTAATGTTTAGTGCAAACTAATGTTAAGTGCAAACAAAAAAATCTTTGGTTCATCTATCGAAAAACATTGAGTGCTTTCCATTTAGAAAGGGACACCTCTTCTGGACACCTTTCTCTGTAAAGTGCAGCAATTCATCATTAACTAGACGTTCACCACAGTTTCGGCCCATTTGTAAATATAAACAGTTCGAAGATAAACAGTGGGAAAGAAAAGTTGGCCACATAGGTCATGATTTGTAATCATTGTCCATGCAAAGCTTTAAAAACACAAGAACTTCACACACAAAACACAGCAAACCAGCTTAACTGAAAGTTCCCACCAGTGCAGTGATGCCATCTATAGACAACAGTTTTTAAAATAACTATAAAATTCACAAACGACAGCCAAGAGCAAAGAATAACTAAATATAATAGAATTCACTCAGTGTTATAGATGACCAACCAGTCTCTGCTGTCAAGGATGTTGGAGTTACTGGTACAGTCTATGGCTACATACTGTAATCCATCCATCGATCCATCCATCATCTTCCGCTTTATCCCAGTAGACAGGGTCCTGGTGGGGCAGGAGCCAATCCCAGCATCATCAGGCGAAGGCAGAGTACACCATGGATAGGTCGCATAATGTAATAATTTTAGAAAATTAATTTTAAGGCATAATTAAAATGGCACTGGATCACTACAAGGTCACAAAGGCCTCTGGAGGTCCGAATGAGCATGGTGAGTAACCTTTCCAATGGCATTTCCACAAGTGCAGTGAAGGTCTGTGCTAGCATGTTAGCCACAGCTAGCCATTAGCTGCGTTAATAAGCCAAACAGTATGTTTTTGACCTTCAGGTTTGGGTTTAAAGAGATAGAAGTCTTGTGTTTTATGGCTAACTGCCCAGTGGTGTTACAAACATGGCGGCTGAGTGAGCAAACGTTACTATAAAGACTTTGGCCGCCCAATTCTTAAACAAGGGCACAAACAGAGCGCTTACAAACTATACTCACATTACCTTATTTCTCAATGCTGTTAGCTGATGTTGCTCAGCACCACAGAACTGTTTGGTAGGATGACCTAATGATGTATCTGTCCACTCGTTGGTACTATGAGGTTCAGTTCGCTCACACGGACGCCAAATAAATGAAAGCAAACCAATATTTCAGTCCACCATTCATCTCTTCTTGTCTGTAGAAGGTACACAAAGCAAAGCTGGATATGTTTGAAGCTGCTGTCTGATGTTGTTTTGCTCAGGTACTCTGGGGAGCTGCCTACCTCGCTTCTCCACCATGCCCTTCCTCTTCTGCGACACAGAGAACACCTGCCGCTACGCCTCTCGTAACGACTACTCGTACTGGCTGAGCACCGACGAGCCCATGCCCATGAACATGGATCTGATCAGGGGGGACGTTCTGGCTAAATACATCAGCAGGTGCATCAGCAGAAGCACATTATTGGAGGTGTAAAACTTTGAAATCACATGGGTTTTATTTAAATTATGATTGTTAAAATGATATAGTGTGTCATGAAATCAGAAAAAGGTTCAGTTCAGTTGTTTTTTCAGCCACTTTTGGTTGGACCCTCAGCAGAAATTCTCTTTTCTACATAAGCTTGCAGTTCACAGTAATCAGAACCAAATGTTGACTTCTTAAAGCCCCCTTAAAGTTATTACATGAAATATTTTTATACCAAAAAAAAATGGGACTCTCTGTGAAATTGTAAATGCAAAGACAGAATGTAGTAGTACATATACAAAAGTTGGGAAAAGTTTTGTATTTCTAAAATCACCTGGTAGAACATCTCACATGAAATTACCATAAATAGGTATAAATGTGTGTCCCAGAGAGGCGGAGTCTTTTAGAGGTAAAGATGGGCCTAAGTGGAAATTTGCCATCCGGATCGCAACAGTTTTAAAATCAGCATATATTACAAAATACTATTAAATCTTCAACATTTTACATCCCCACTGTCCAAAGAAAAACATCCATCTCCAAAATAGTAACTTTACAGCCCAGACCTTTGACTTACATTAAAAAACTTCCAATGTAAATCAATGGAACCAGATTTTTTAAAAAGCTATTTTGGTGCATTTCTAATTTCTATTGGTCCATTCTACTTAAAACTTTCACAGGATATAAAGATCTGAGATAAATAGTTGTTGTGAATATATTTTTTTATATTTGTATATAATTATATATATATATATATATATATATATATATATATATATATATATATATATATATATATATATATATATATATATAATTTGTTTATAATTTTTATATGTATTTGTACTATTTTTCGCATACTTATATTTAAATATATTGTGGTTTATTTACATTTGCACAGAATTCCACGTTTTTGGAAATGAAGTTGTATGCTACCTGATATCTGATAGTCTTATAATACATATATTTTTTATTCCAGGTGGCTGTCGTAGCCACCACACCCACCCCAAATACCATTCAAAATCACTGGTTTTGGAGGGTACTTCAAACAGCTATATTAGTGTTGAAGTCATGGTGACCCCTGGTTTACTGGGGTCTACAATGAACGCTTTCACACCAAACTCCTCTGAATGACTGACAAAATGGTGGACATATTTAAGGCTACTATGAAGAAGGGCTAAACATACAGTAATCTGGATTGGTTATGTACATAGTGGAATACAGTCAATAGACAATATCCATGTTATTTTTAAACCTTTTAACAGGTGTTCAGTTTGTGAGAGCGCAGCCAACACCATTGCCATCCACAGCCAGACCACCGAGACACCTCAGTGTCCCCAAGGCTGGTTTTCACTCTGGACAGGCTACTCCTTTGCTATGGTATGATCCAGGCTTCTTTTACTGAATGTAATTTACACATATTAGTTATCATTAATTCATATTAGTTTATAGTTGTGGTTTGTGTTGCTTATAATGATTAAGGTTCTTTTTGTATTTAAAGTTCATATTTGACAACAGAAACATGAGACCACCTGGCTAGTATGGCAGGTGGCTGGAGTTTGAGACCCCTGACCTATACATAGTCAGAATAGGATAAGTAGTGTATACACACTACAGTCTTTAAAGATTTGTGATATACAAAATATTGTGATATGACATGATTGATATGATCTCCGACACTAACTTTCTCTCACTAGGAAGAAACAGCGCTATCTTGTGGCTGTAGACAGAAATCCATCTTGGTGTCTAAGAATATAAAATAGTTAATATTTAAAATAAAAATATGACACAATACTTGACACAATGTTTTTGCATGATTTTTAAATTTGAAACATTAAAATTGGCTGACATTATTAGTACTTTCCAAAAAACTTGGGCATGCTGAGTTTAAGTCAAATTTCCATTTAGGGCAGTATATTCAATTTAAATATTCAAAAAATATTCAAAATCTTCTGTATTCCAGCAAACTGGTGCAGGTGCTGAGGGCTCAGGGCAGCCTCTGATCTCTCCTGGTTCCTGCTTGGAGCACTTCCGACAGGTTCCCTTCATCGAGTGTCACGGCCGTGGAACGTGTAACTACTACCCAGACTCCTACAGCTACTGGCTGGCCTCCCTCAACGCAGGAAGGATGTTCAGGTCAGATCATATGTTTCAAGGAACACTAGGCAGTATATATATATATATATATATATATATATATATATATATACACACACTATTTACTCATTTAGAACTTGATGGCAGCAATGCCTTGGGACGGGGCAACAAAAAACTTGATAAGTAAGTTTTTTTAAGTTTAGAAGTGGTACTAATAAAAAACAGCTGAATGAGCAACCTCCAAATAAGTCACATGACTGGGTATAAAAACCAATATTCTGGAGAGAAAGAGTCTCTCAGAAGCAAAGGTGGGCAGATGTTCACCAGTCTGTGAATAACTGCGCCTAAAAATTGTGGAACAATCTTAGAAAAATGTTCCTCAACATAAAATTGTAAAGACTTTGGATATAGCCAACCATCTACAGTACATAATAGGATCAAAATAGAATCTGGAGAAATCCCAATGCACAAGGGACAAGGCCGACAGTCAGTATTGGATGCTCGCAATCTTTGGGCCCTCAGGCACCAAGACACTGCCAAACCCCATACTGCATCCATCACAACAGCATGTCTTTGCAGAGGAAAACATCTGACGCATCATGAAAAGAAATATCTGGCAAAGAGGGCACAGGACTGCTGAGCAGCTAGAATCCTACATCACACAAGAATGGAACAACATACCTCTTTCAAAACTCCAGCAACTGGTCTTCTCAGATCCCAGATGTTTACAGACTGTAGTTAAAGAGGGGCTAGATGTGGTCCTGTCTCAACTTTTTGAGATGTGTTGCTGCCATGATGTTCGAAATGAGTTGATAATTTTTAAGAAATGTTGAAGTGTCTCACTTTCAACATCTGATATGTGTTCTATGTTCTATCGTGTATACAATTTGGGTCTATAAGATCTGCAAATCACTGCATTCTGTTATTATTTACATTTATTAACACACACACACACACACATATATATATATATATATATATATATATATATATATATATATATATATATATATATATATATATATATATATGCACTACCGCTCAAAAGTTTGGGATCACAGTGAAATTTTCTTAGAATGAGGTGCTTCCTTTTATGCTCACTTATTAGAAGAATGTTTTTCAGCTGTGCATCACAATTGAGCAAGAGTGTCCTAACAACCAATTAGTCCAATAACATCCTTAACTTGGCGGCTATAACTGAGAATTGCTGATAATAGGACTATATGCAAAATAAGCCTCTATACAAAAATAGACTTTAATAAAAATATTTTTATTCTTTATAAATCATCTGATACACTTACATTAATTGAGAAATGGACAGTATTGTTTGTGAATTGCATGAAAATTGCATGAAAATGAAATTCCAAAGTGATCCTAAACTTTTGAGCGGTAGTATATATATATACAGATTGCTACCTAGGTGTTTGGTATTAAATACTAATGTACATTGTGTATTTCTGTGTATGTGTGTTCTCTTGCAGTAAGCCTGTGCCTCAAACAGTGAAAGGCCCTGCAATGACCAACGTGATCAGTCGCTGTCGTGTCTGCATGAAAGCATGAAACCTATGCACTTCAACCCAGCCAACTCACAGCTGAGATATTTATATGAAGTATTACAATTTGTCACGATTAGCAGGACGTTCAGCATGTAAACACTATCCTACGTTCTGTAAAGTGAGAGTTATTTTCACGAGTGAATAGTGCCACGTGTTCTTTGTTCAGGCCAGTATCTGATCAGTTCTACTATCTAATGTTTCCCACCTCCACCTCTTTCTCTCTAAGTAACTGTCCCCTAACATGATTTTAAAACACTAATAAATATATGCATATAAATACTACAGCTAATATAGTACTGGGCTTTTAACAGGCAGTCCTATGCAAAAGATTGGGCACCCATGCCATTTGACGTGTTAATTTATTATAAGCTTGTTTTACATACGACTGTAAGACCACACGGGTAGACAGATGTCTCTGCACATGTAATCTAGTCTTGCATCCCTCAGTTCAAATTGAGCTCCTGGGCTGGGATCTTGACTCTCATCTCACTCTGCTGATATCTGTATGTTCAGGTTATACATTCAGTGAATCCTTTAACTGTAAATGCTCCTGTTTTTATGGTTTCTGTGAATAAAAGGATCAGAAATACCGTCTGGATTGAAGATTTACTGAACAGCATGGTTATACGGTTATGGGTTCTATAAGTTTTACAAATCATTGACCCTCACAACAAACAACTTAAATGTCTGTATTATTATATTGTTGAGAAATAATCAGTCATTCAGACTTGTTTGGTGTGAATTGTTTAGAGTGGTGGTGATGTCTGAGGAGATGCCTGCTTCTAAAAGCTCTTTCACTGGAACTACTAGATTACTAGATGTGTTTAGTGGGGTTTTAGCACTCCATCTCGTTCCAAAGGCATTTGATGATGCCTACCCAGTCCAATTCATCCCGAAGGTGTTCACTGGAGCTTTATCAGTGGATCTCATGCTGCAGGTCTTTGCTGGAGCTTCATCACACCAGCTCATTTGAAAGGTATTCAATTGAGCTTCATAAATTATCAAAAGACCCAAAGATTTACAGTGGAGATTCAATCACCCAAACTCAACTTAAATATGTGTAGTAGTGTTGCATCACTCCAACTCAGTGTAGAGGTGTCCAATGGTGCTTCATCACTCCAACTCAGTGTAGAGGTGTCCAATGGTGCTTCATCACTCCAACTCAGTCTAGAGGTGTTCAATGGTGCTTCATCACTCCAACTCAGTCTAGAGGTGTTCAATGGTGCTTCATCACTCCAACTCAGTCCAGAGATGTTCAATGGTGCTTCATCACTCCAACTCAGTCTAGAGGTGTTCAATGGTGCTTCATCACTCCAACTCAGTCTAGAGATGTTCAATGATGCTTTATCACTCCAACTCACTCTAGAGGTGTTCAATGGTGCTTCATCACTCCAACTCAGTCTAGAGAAGTTTAATGGTGCCTTATTACTCCAACTCAGTCTAGAGGTGTTCAATGGTGCTTCATCACTCCACCTCAGTCTAGAGGTGTTCAGTGGTGCTCCATCACTCCAACTCAGTCTAGAGATGTTCAATGATGCTTCATCACTCCAACTCAGTCTAGAGGTGTTCAATGGTGCTTCATCACTCCAACTCAGTCTAGAGAAGTTTAATGGTGCCTTATTACTCCAACTCAGTCTAGAGGTGTTCAATGGTTCTTCCTCACTCCAACTCAGTCTAGAGATGTTCAGTGGAGCTTCATCACTCCAACTCAGTCTAGAGATGTTCAATGATGCTTCATCACTCCAACTCAGTCTAGAGATGTTCAATGATGCTTCATCACTCCAACCCAGTCTAGAGGTGTTTAATGGTTCTTCATTACTCCAACTCAGTCTAGAGATGTTCAGTGGTGCTTCATCAGTCCAACTTAGTCTAGAGATGTCCAATGGTGCTTCATCACTCCAACTAATTTGAAAGGTATTTAAAAGAGCTTCATCAATCCAACTCATCACAAAGGTGTTTAATGGAGATTCATTACTCAAACACAACTCAAATGCGAATAGTATTGTTTGTTCTAGTTTGTTCGAGTGATGCAACACCCGAAGCTGTTAACTGAAGCTTCATCGGTTGATCTTATCCTGCAGGTGTTTGCGGGAGCTTCTTCACACCAACTCATTCCAAAGGTGTTCAATGGAGCTTCTTCAATCTAATGCTGTGTCTCTGCAACTCATCGCAAAAGTTCAAACCATCCTAGAGGTGTCCAATGGAGCTTCATTGCTCTAATTTATCCAAAAGGAGTTCATATTTGCTGCATTATTCCAAAGGTAGTCAATGGAGCTTTATCACTCAAACTCATCCCAAAAGAGTTCAATGGGGCTCAATCAATAAAACTTATAAATCAATAGAAAAAAAATAAATCAATAAAAAAGTAGTACATCGTATTCCACATTGTTCTTGCAAATCAAGGTCATATAAGTAAGATAAGAAGAACCAAGCTTATGCACTGAGCTAACAGCGATAAAGAATGCTTCTTAGTTCCAGTGAAGTCACTCACCATAGTAATAATGAGTGCACACGTCAATACAAAAAATAATAATCAATTAATTTGGCTACAAATATGCAATCGTCACACTTTCAACTTGCTTTCAGTCTACCGTGTCACCAGCAGAACATTTTAATGAAATTAAAATGAAATTATTGTTAATTATAACGTCCACTGTCTAAAAGATTAAAAGCCCAACAAACTCTGAACATATTAGGACACAAAGAAATGATGCTCACACAGGGGCCATCTATACTTTATGAGCTGGAAAGGTCAACACAAAGGTCACTGTGGTAACACAGTAATGCGACGAACCACCATTAGCAGTTTATTAGGGTGGGCCTCACACTTTGTTAGCTACGCCTGGGTAAAAGTGGCTGACGATGGAAAAATGATGCAACCTTGATTGGAAACACGGCGAACTGTTGCTGAGAGCTTTATGATTCACTTTAAGGGCCTGTGCTGTAAAACCTCGTCAGGCGAAAATCATTTCATTTAAGCAGCAGTATAAATGCGAGGCCTGCTAGCTGGAGACAGACGAGGAACAGCACCTGAGGGGCTCTGCCAAGCTTGAAATCCCTACCAGCTCTTTACCACACAAAGACGAAATGTCCTCCTCATCACTCCGTCTCTCTCTGTCCCTGATGTGCCTGTTCGTGGCCATGGGCGTCATATCCTGTGGTCGGTCCCACATGGTTTTGAGTCCAGCTCTGGAAGGCTCTCGCGGCGGTCCAGGTGGAGAAGAGGTAAGAGTCAAGAACTTGAGCTTCTATGGGTTTCTATATTGGTGTACAGCACAGTTGGGTGAGGTCCCTGCTCAAAGACATCTACTTAACTGGGCAGCTAACTGCTGGAGTAGGATCAGGTGGGTTTGAGCAGGTAAATCACAAAACTGTCACTTGCTTAGTGGGGGACATCCTTGATTTAGGGAGCCAGCAGATGATCATTTATCTAGTACACCACGTTTGGAATATTACAATTAATTACATGGATATTCTTGTGAATGTAAGATGCCATGAGGTACTTATCTTGTGATCAAGACTCTTCTGATCTTAAGATAAGCTGACTAAACAACTTTTGTTATCTTGAGAGCCCAAAAAGTATGTTGTGATCTCAAGAAACCAACTTTTATCTTGACATCATAACACAAGAAATTTGTGATGTGGTGAAAACAACTTGTTATATTGGGATCACAAGAGAAACCATGTTCCAATCTTGAGAGCACAAGAAAAATAGTTGCTAACATGAGAAAATATCTGCTGTTATACTGAGACCACAAGAAAAACTATGTTGTGATCTTGAAATAACAACCTTTGTGAACATCTCAACATCTCTGAACATCTTAAAACTACCTCACAGTCCAAAGAGTTAAATGTAGAATTAGTTTTTGTTTTTCACTACTGTGAAAACCATCTATCAATCCATCATCTACTGCTTTTCTGGGGATCTGGGTCACGGGTGCAGCAGTCTAAGCAGAGAAACCCAGACCTCCCTCTCCCCAGCCACCTCCTCTAGCTCCTCTGAGGGAAAACCGAGGCGTTCCCAGGCCAGCCGAGAGATATAAGCCCTCCAGCGTGTCCTGGGTATTCCCCAGGGTCTCCTCCTGGTCAGACATGTCCGGAACACCTCCACAGGGAGGCGTCCAGAAGGCATCCTAACCAGATGCCGGAACCACCTTAGCTGGTTCCTCTCGATGTGGAGGAGTAGCTGCTCGACTCTGAGCCTCCAACGTATAACCGAACTCCTCATCATATCTCTAAGGGTGAGACCCGGCACCCTGTGGAGAAAACTAATTTCGGCAGCTTGTATCAGTGATCTCGTTCTTTCGGTCACTACACAAAGCTCTTGATCACAGGTGAGAGTAGGAACGTAGATTGACCGGTAAATAGAGTGCTTTGCCTTTTGGCTCAGCTCTCACTTCACCACCTCCCACTCCATCCTTCCTTCCCTCACTCATGAACAAGACCCTGAGATACTTAAACTCCTCCAATTGAGGCAGAAGGTCATTTCCAACCTGGAGAGGGCACTCCACCCTTCTCCAACTGAGGACCATGGTCATGGATTAAAACCTCTAAAACTAATATCAAATAACTATGAAATCAAAGATTAAGCCCTTTATAATTAACCAAACACTGTCTTCAATTGGAAGAAGACACTTCTTGGAAATTTCTGTTCATACCACCAATGTGAATCCAAAAAACCCTTAAAGAGGAATTCTGACCTATAATTAGATGCTTATTGCTACTACTTGTTATTATTATTAATTTTATTTTCTCTCAGACTTGCTAATTTCATTTATTTGGTAAGAAGCCAACTAAGAACCTAACATGCAATATCTACATGTCCTACAATCATTGGGTATCGCTCCCAACAGTGGGCAAGAAATCCTGACAGCTAGCCTAGCCTCTTTCCTACAGACCAATAAATACTGACATGCTGACTGGCATCAGTCAGTAGCATAGAAAAAGAGGTCTTCCCACCTTCAATATACATCATCAGAAGGGGGTTTTCCTCAGAAACCATGCTCTAGAGCAGTGCTTCCCAACCCAGTCCTCTGAGGCCCCTAGATGGTCTACATTTTTGCTCCAACCAACAATTTGCGAAGTATGGGCCACTGAGAGTAGGCAAGGCAGGGAAACTCTCTAGACACTTGCGTTGAAGTTCTGGGCAGCATTGGTAGCTGAGACCTGAAGCCAGAACCGCCTCCAACCTTAAGTTATTTCCATTTAAAAGCAGCTGAAGAGCCCCGAGGACCAGGTTGGAGAACACTACTCCATAGAGCTCACTGCAGCACACATGCCATCAAACAGGCATGCTTAACATCAGCAATAATTAAACTCAACACGTTTTTTATTATTGGTCTGAACTTGCAGGCACCAGAGAGGTTCAACATCCCCGAGCTCCAGTGGATGCTCAGCAACGCTGAGCTGGGACCTGTGCAGGTGAACGACCCCACTGAGAGCAGGATGGAGCTCGTACGACGGGACAACACGGTGACGACCAAACCAGGCAACTGCATGAACTACTTCTGGAAGTCCAGGACAGCCTGCTGACCACAGCCAGGACACTGAGGCCTTTCCTCTGTCGGCATGCTGCCCCATCAGCCTACGTCCCTGCAACAGGCTGACATGTAGCACAGCTGAGCCTCTGTAATTGTTGTAATTGTAGCAGTGGTAGGACGTAAATGTTCCTAGGTCTCAGTATTATCCTGCTCTCAAGCACAAACTGCTTAAAATAAAGTGAATACAGCATCAACAAACAATCTCCTGTCTACTTGTGTGCGCCAAAACCAAGTCTATTCTAAATCAGGTTCATTTAAATGAAATAAGGCCGAGTCTTAGTCAGGGCTGGCAACTGTATTTGAGATAAAACGGTTCAGTAAAGCAAATGCATAGCATTTGTATCAACATAGAAAAGAAATAATAAGTTCTTACATTATGACCTCATCTAAAATACAAAACTCACAAAGAATATGCATTAAAATTCAAGATGGTTGAAAGGCAACCACCAAAAAGACCAGCCTGAACATATCATTACTGTACATTACATCTGATTTAATAAAACTGTAAAGAAAGAAATATTTAAATTGCTGTACAGGCATTGGGACTAGATCACTGCTGGTGAAAACACATGGTTTCTGTCTGGGGAAGTACCTCCAGACCAGTATGAGGTTAGGCAGGCCTTGCTTAGAACAAATCCTAAGGACAGTGTAATAAATTGGTCCTATATTTTTCAGAAAAAAAACAAAGATACTGGATAACAGCAGGTTTCATTCAGTCCTCATCTTCTCATGAAGTTTTTCTCCAGCGAGGCAGACGTCCTCTGAATGGAGTGAATGTTTCTTTTCACTCGGTCCTCCACTGATGAAGTGGCAGCACTCTCCAGCTTCATGTTGCTGTATGGAGAAAGGCCAAAAATCATAAATTAGATCCATAAAATAAATAAATAAATAAATATAATCTGTAACACTTCACTGTAGGGCAGTGTTTATAATGCTACAGGACACCTACACCAGCCCTGATGACAGTGGTCATAGACATACATTGACATTTCTGAACATTTACTGCAAGGGGCAGTAAACACAAAAATCTGAATTGGTCAAAGTAACCACATGATGTCTATGTTAAGTGATATTAGGTTGCATCATTAGTAAAACCACAGGTTTTGTGGCTCAGTGTCCACAGCTGCACTTTTTCCGGGGGCCAGTTCTTTCTAGCATTTACAAGATCTAACCTGTCACATTATCAGATGCAAAACCTACTGGTACACCATTACAACCAACGCCACCTAATACTGGTTATGTTTATTAAAATGGCCTTTATGATGGACGACATTTACCTATAACTTTTTTTTTGTGGGCATGGCTAATACCACCAATGAAACAATGGACAGATGAAGAACGAGTAACAGGTGGTCAGTTAACAGCATTGAAAAATATTGTTTATATATATATATATATATATATATATATATATATATATATATATATATATATATATATATATATATATATATATATATATATATATATATATACACACACACACTTGAGAATACAGACTGAAAGTCTGAATATATAGAATGAAACTTGAAAATACAGATAGAAAGTCTGAATATATGGAATGAAACCAGAATATGGAATGAAATTCTGAATACAGGGAATTAAACTTAAAAATACAGATAGAAAGTCTGAATATATGGAATGAAACTTGACGTCATCGCGACACACACACACACACACACACACACACACACACACACACACACACACACACACACACACACACACACACACACACACACACACACACACTAGGCTAGGAGAATGGAAATGCTAGTAGAATGGAGGGCCCCCCAGCACTATGCTGTGGAGCAGTGGAGCTGCTTTCTCTGGAGTGATGGAGCACCATCCAATGCTTTTGGCCCAAACTGGAGTGGAGTGAACTCTAACCTCACTAATGCTCAATCAAAATCCTTACAGCAATGTTCCAACATCTGGTGCAAACCCTTTCCAGAACAGAAGTAAACGAGGACAATCTCTGTATTAATACCCTTGGCTTTAGAAACGCTGGAAGAGCAGGTGCCCATGTAGCCATACAGTGACTGTGCAGAATGGAACTAAAGTGGGTTCACATACAATCAGCTTCTTGTTGCTATACATTCCCCACACACTGACTAATCTTGTTCAGGCTTTGTAAAAATAATCTGTTCTTGAGGTGCGGACGATTCATATATTGTGCTCAGAGGATAAAGTCATGCCGCCCAGCTCTAGTTTAAAGCTCGGAATTGACACTCACTGTATGAAGCTGGCGTGGTGCCCGTGTTTGACTTCGTCCCTGGATTTCTCCTGTTCGTCTTGCCGCTTGTACCTCTTTATGTTGCTCTCTCTCTCCTCCTCTCGTTCACGAGCAAAGCCCATCATCTCTTTCCTCTTCTTCTCTAGCTCTTCAGCCGATAGCCGTCTGAAAGACAACACACAGCTTAAGATCTTCAGCAAGGGGACAGCCACTGCAAGCTGATTCTAATGTATATGAGCTACACAGTGATTACTTTCACACACAGTTGTTCACAAGACATCTAGTTAACAACTGTTGTTCTTTATTGTTGGATATTTCAGTTCAAAGCTATTTCACTCAGTATGATTCACTGTTGCAGAAGCTTAAGTAACTCTTAGAAACTGAACAGCTGAACTGAATTGTAGTTCATATAACACACATGTAAATCTGACAGAATGCAATACCATACGGGAGGTGTAGGGGGCAGTATGGCTTCAAAAAAAATATTGCTTATTGCATAAAAGAAGCTTTGAACGATTGTGATTTCACAGTGAGGGGGGCCTGCAATATTCTGTAGAGGTTTAGTGTGCCAGGTAACTGAATAACAGTCAATAGTTTGATTGATTACAGAAAACAGAAAGTAACTGCAGCCGTTCAAGAAGGTGAGAGCAGGACACAACAGCAATCACATCAAAGAAGATTAACAACTTCTTCTTCCCTCCATCATGTGTGCTTAACTTGTAACAGAATGTGCAGACATACTTGCTGTAATTGCTGTTCTGGGGCCTGTGGTGGCGGTCTCTGTGTCTGGGGGGGCTGGGGGCTTTGGGTTTGGACCTTTTGTCCGACTCGTGAGAGGAATGGTTGTTCTTGTCCGCTCTGTGATGCAGAGGAGAGCGGCTCCTGTCTCTACGGTGATCTGTATGGTTTGACTCTGATGAATGGTGGGATTTGCTGGCTGGTAACTACAACAAATCAAACAAATATGTTAGTTCTGCTGAGCGCTGAAAACAATGACCTCTAAATAATCACATCGTTTGCATACATATTAATAACCAAACATATATTTACTGAGGTTATTACTTCATCATTGATCACTTTCACTAATTCAGTAGCATTATTTTTGACTGTAGGTTCCAATCAGTGAGGGTATGTGTATCTGGGAACTAAAGCTAGCTTTTTCTACATTGCTGGTGCTGGTGTTAGTTGCTCCCTAGCTGATTCATTCATAGATCTTCTACATGCACTGTCCTGTGTTGTCAGCTAAAAGAGCCAATTGAATTTAAATCAATTTAGAAGCTACTGAATGAGCTTGGAATTTGAACAAGTGCAGATGGGCATCAGCTTGCACTACTGTTTTATGGCAGAAACAACGCATCGTGTTGACATCATAATTAAACAACAATAATAATGTGTGTGCATTCTAAGCTAAAAAAAATAAAAAAAAAAATAAAAAAAAAGTAACCAGGATTTTGTAGTGTAAAAACAAAACTGTACGAACATTTAATAAAGTCACACATAATGATCTTAATAAAAGCACGATCTGAAACTTATTCTGTCAGGTCTTCAGTGATGCGTTTAGTCCTACAGAGTCAGACAGTCGGTGTAATTAAACTAACACAGAGGTTATGTATTCTCTGTATTTCTGTATGAGTTAGTCTCACAATATGAGAACTTTTGCAGATTTCTCCAAATACGTTTCTGTTCTCCACTTGCAAACCATCAGCACACAATGAGTTCAGTTTGCATGTGTTTGTTTGTGTCAAATCATTATTATTAATACTCAGTGAGTCCAATTCCTGCACAGAATGTTGACAATCAATTACAAAAAGAAAAACTGATGTAAAGACACATACCAGGAGTCCATAGCCAGATTTTTGATGTGAATGAGAACTTGAGACTCCATTTTCTTCTCTTGACCTGCGGAAACAAGAAAAAAGTCTTTAATAAGCTTTGTAAGAATTAACACACATTTACCTATTTCTCTCTCATATATATATATATATATATATATATATATATATATATATAAAAAAGAGATGGAAGGATCGATCCGCCATGTATCGGTACCGGACGATTTTTAATCAAAATATGTGATCGGCTGATATTTCTCCAATTTAGCCGATCGATGATGTTAAACAAATGAGCCTAATTTCTGTTTTTCCAGCCAGCGTTTCATGCAGGAAGAGGAGCCCACCGGCCAGCTCCCTGCAATTCCTATCTGAACCACTAGGTGGAAACACACACCCTTTCATTTTCCACAGACTGACTAAAGCAGCGGCCTCGCGAGGACAGTTTACAGAGTCACCTGAAAAACATATCGTCTGTGTGTGTGACTCTCATCCAGGGCAGTTTATAACATCTGTAAAATTAGTAAAATCAGCGTCTCTCACGGGAACCAAGACAAAGATATTTAACACTACTAATCAGATACAGCACTTCAGAGACACCACACAGCTAAATACAGTGAATATCAACAAAGAGCAGAGCTAGAACACACAGCTAGTACAAAACAAACAACCCAGAACACCTACAGACCAGATCTGACCAGTACTAACAGAACAGCAGCAGAAACAGCCAGAGAGCTAAAGAACCACAGCCAGAGTGATTGAGTTTATAGTTCTAGATAGTTCTCGGCTGTCGAAGATGTTCATTCTGCTGCTTAATATTCCACCTGGATCCTCGCTCTGCTGTTCCTAGTAGAAATACCTTTTTTAAGCGGTTTACTCCCACATAGACCAGCTTCTAATTTAGTTACAAATATTATACTGTTTCATATGAGCTCGTTAAAAACGGTAATAAACCAGTTTAAACCATGTTTCATGACTTGCTTGCGCTAATAATTGCATATAGCCTCACCCTCGATCGGCATCGGCATATATATATATATGTATATACACACATACACATCAGTACAGGATAAAGTAAAAGTTAATAGTGGACTTCATATTTAAAGGCAGTACAACAGCACTTCCTGCTGAAGCATCTCACAGACCTTTCAATAATACTCGTCTGTTTCATATAGTACATATGGAGACCACTTGGACTAAATTAAATAAACGTATCTCTACACTGTCCTATAACCACCAGCTGCACTAACAGAACTAACACTTAACCTTAAATTAAACTAGTGATGTGGAAGGTCTAACTGCACCACAGACCTTATTAAAGGTGCACCATAACTAGTAGTGTGTGATGTATGAGGTGATGTAGGTGCTGTTCAATACTGTAAATATATAAACACACCAACAACGCAGACTTATTTATATTCCTACCTGTGCTTTCTGTCTTCCTCATCTGAGCTGGAACTCCTCCTTTTGTGCTTCTTCTCTTTCTTCCTTTCCTTCTCCTCCCTCTTGTCCTTCTTGTCCTTTTTCCTCTTCTTCTTCTTCTCTTTCTCCTTTTCCAGATTTTGACGCAACTGTGGAGGACCAAGGCACATTCATATCACGCCCAGTGTTAATGATGTACAGTGAACTGTGCACTATGTTCTAATATGGTTTCAGGTGTCTTACCATTTTTTGGATTTCTTTCATTTTCACTGGATTTGTGAGGACGCTTCTCTTTTTGTCGTCCTCTCGTTTACTGAAAAAGAGTAAGGGTTAGAAATAAAGCCAGCAGGCTGGAAAAATGTCCAGAATCACATCAGTATCACATCAGTAAGGGTCGTCAACTGTTCAAAATATTCTGACAGATGTTCAGATTCAGTTGCTACTTCACTATTTAAATGATACTTGATTATGTATGCATTGATTATGTATGTAAACCTCAGAGGAGAAGAATAGTTTTCTGCATTTTAGTAATTTTCCTGCATTTGTAGTCCTACAGAAGTAAATAAAATATGTTATATGAAATTCTAAACTGGGTGAATCTAGCCTTAATTGAAAATGCTGTCACAGGCATCACCAGACAAGATCAGATTTAATGTAATGTAGAAAGAAAACACCTGGAACCTCACCGGATCTCGAAAAGTGGATCTTCCCTGATCTTAGCAGCCATGTCCAGGCTGGAGACTGAGGTGCTGGGGTTGAAAATAGAGCCGGGCAGCAGGCCAGTCTCGGTAGAAGGTCCGCTCTCTGGCTCCTCATACTGCTGCATGATCTGCTTATCAACGGGGCGGCCCAGGAGGTACTCCTCACGGGAGATCTGTCCTGCTGGGCCCTGATACATCCAGTCCAGACGCTCATCTTTCTTTCTAAAAAGTAAAAGTACATTGGTTGACACTTTTCCGAATAAGACTGACAGCACTCGTTTAGGTTTTGGTCACGTGCTAGTGTTTTTAATGTGATCAATCTGATCACTACTACTGAGCGATATCTGATAAACAGCTGGTACTTTTTACACAGCATACAAATGAGCTGCATTGAGAAACCACCCACTTTAAAGCTCCCGTCTCTTGAGCGTATTTGGTGATTTCCTCTCGAGCTCGTTCCTCTTTCAGCTCCTTCTGCAGCTCTTCAATCTTCTTCCTTTCAGCTTCATGTTTCTGCTCCGCTTTCCACACCCGCTCGATGTTCTTCAACGTCTGCGGGTGCCAACTTTTCTTTAAGTTCTGAAAGATCAGAAGAAAAGAACAACGATTAACTGCCGCAGTACAGCAATGACAATAAGTAATAATAAAAGAATAAGAATAGAAGTAGAGCCTGAATATTCCCAAATCACGCTCTCATCATAAATTATATCTGATCATGTATGTCATATAAATAAAATCCTTTTATGACGATAACCTGGATGCTGTGAAGACTTTTAGACACCCGTAAGCTTAAATGTAGAGTATTAATGGAAAATAGTACAGATACAGAGCTTGTCACGTTCAATTCAGTTCACTCAATTTTACTTAAACACCTGCACAGTCAAGTGGGCATTACTGTTTTTCTCAGTTTAGTCTTAATTGAGTACCGGGCAGCAGCTTGTTAGAAAATAAATGGAATGCAATCAACTCCAACCACTGTCACCTATGGTGTTCCACATGGATCTGTACTTGGGCCACTTCTTGTTTTCAATGGAGTATCTTCCTTCCTTAACACAACAATGGACTGACGGGTCTCTAAAGAAAGTTGTTTCTTTCTGGTCATTTTGAGTCGGTCAGCAAGCCATCAACTGCTGATCTTCAGATACTAAACTAACCTAGAATGTTGTTCTCCCTTTTATACTCACTTATTAGTAGAATGTTTTTCAGCTGTGCATCACAATTGATCAAGAGTGTCCTAACAACCAATTAGTCCAACAACATCCTTAACTTGGATTGGCGGCCGTACCAGGAGATTTAGACAGAGGACTGAGAATTACTGATAATAGGACTATATGCAAAATAAGCCTCTATACAAAAATAGGCTTTAATACAAACATTTTTATTCTTTAAAAATCATCTGATACACTTACATTAATTGTGAAATGGACAATATTTTTGTGAATTGCATGAAAATGGCATGAAATGAAATTCTAAAGTGATCTAAACTTTTGAGCAGTACTGTATATGCTTCTACTAAGACACATCATTCCTCAGCATGGCTTCAGACATCATCTACAAGCCAATGATGTTTATACTCGTGCCTTAAAAAGGGTTAAAGATTCTTTGCATGATATTAAATTTAACAGCTAAAGCTGAAGCATTTCTAACTGGCCCAAAGTCCATTGTCGAACTTACGCTGTTACCTAGCCTACTGACAACCTTCACAATCTTTGTTTAATTTCGAATACAACACTTTCATGCACTTGGCCACACATAGCAGTGTACAAACCTACAAGCTGAGCATTTAATTTCCTTAAAATACACTGTATGAGAATAAACTTGTATGTAATGCAAAATATAAGTCTCACAGAAAATCTGAATTATTGCTTTAGTTTTATAAAGAATGTTAAACAAACTCACTGAAAGACATGAACATGATACAGATCACTACAAAGGTACTATAGCGCACTATAGAAATCTCAGTGCTTCCAACAGTTATTAGAAAGTAGTAAATACAGGAAAACAAGATAAAATACAATACTGAGACACTGACATAATTTCTTATACTGAGGTTTGGTAAACTGTAATAGACAAAAAGGTGTTTCACATACTGCATTAAATCTAAATACACACAACTAAATAAGGCCTCAGTGTTTTCTTTAAAGGAAAACTCCACCATTAAAAAAACAGAATAAAATGAAGATGCAAACAAGTCATTCAGAGCGGCTCACTGAGAAATACTATCAGATGTCCATGCCTAAAAGCTCCCTCGCAGAAAGTTATTACACAAATAGATATAAATACACTGCCTGATGCCTGAGATGTTAAACAATAGATTTTGTGGCCTAAAATACCATACTAACATATGTATTTTGACCCATTTACAGCAAATGAGGGGACTAAAAGGTAAAGTAGTGCCAAAACAATTTCGTTTTTCAAGTTTTTCCACTATTTTACCATCATTAACATAACACACATAAACTCAGAATACGTGTAGGCTCACTGGTGGTTTTGATAGTAAATGAAGTGTGTGTATGTGTGTTGTAAACATGATGAATCCTGGTTCCCATCAACACCACTGTAAAGAAATCAGGAGTCAGTACGTTTCTCTACAATAGACCATTTCACACTTACGGCTGCTGGTTTTGTGTCACTGCTGAGAAAAAAATAGTCTTAGGCACCCAAGTCGGCTGTTTAAACGTTTTTCTATTTCAACCCACGCTGAATAGCTGAAGAAGATATCCAGAAATTTGAAAATTCGGTGAAATTCCCCTTAAGACACTATAAAGCTACAGCTACTACAGCTCTTTATCGCGGCTTATGTATATAAGTGGGAAAATAAAGGCTACATGAAGCCACAGACTGACCAAAGCAGACGAGTCCGTCGTCTCTGCCTCTCTTGGGGATCGAGCTTTTACAGAATTTCGGTTTAACAGAAAAATGAAAACATGAAAATGCTTCACAGCTAGCAACTCAAATTCAGGCCCTACAGCGACAGAAAACATCAAAAAATGAAACTATTCCAGCACTTACCAAATCACCGCCTCCCATAGCGACGAAAAGAGTAAACAAAAATGAGTTTCAAACTAAAATCCCAACTAAAATACTCAGATTAAACCGAAAAACACGAACGACTTCCCTTCACAGAGCCGCCATCTCTGTTGTGGACACGAGCGTGAACGTACGTCATCCGCGTTACACTGAAAACCGTAGGTCGCCACATCCTGCACTCTCCGAGGACCCCTTTGGTATCTGTGGCGTATGACTGACTTAAAATGAGATAAATCTGCTGTCAGAAGCGGTTGCGCTAACATGTATTCTTCTCAAAATTCTGGTCCATTTGCGTTAAATTTGAATTTTAGCGAAATGAGCTTGTAGAGTTTAAAAACAAGGCTTCTGGTACGCAGAGAAGTTCCGTTGCCGTCATAACTACTACACTTATTTTGCTGTATCATTAAACACATTTAACTTCACAAAAAATGACTTGACTTAATTATTTTTTCCTAGCAATCCAATCACATTCAACGCCAAAGGATGCAGGATTGTGCGGGGACGTTTATTAACACAACACGGCGTACAGCAGCTTCTCCTGCCTTAAAACTTGTGGTTAGAAGAAAGAAAACGCTGCATGTCGCCCCCAAGTGGGCATAAAAGTAAGATCTCACTGGAGTGTGCAGTTTAACTTATACTTCTATATATGTATTGAAGTATACTTCTAAGTAAAAATGATGAATGTCCACTAAAAATGCTTTACTTCAACCTTAAAGCAACCAGGTGTGTTCAGAACTTATAAGATGTACCAGTTGGATTACTTCTTCTGCTTCATTAATAAAATATTCAATAAAATATTTCTGTGCTGTGGTATGGGGCCCCAGGGCTGTGGGGTAGTAGTGCCGTGTTGTGCTTACCATTCTGTTCAGTGACCTGCTAACTGTCCACTACTGGATTCTGAAGAGGTGTAAAACTCCACCAGTAGACTCTGAAGAGGTGTAAAGCTACACTACTAGACTCAGGAGTGATGTGAAGCTCCACCACTAGACTCAGGAGTGGTGTAAAGCTACACTACTAGACTCAGGAGTGGTGTGAAGCTCCACCACTAGACTCAGGAGTGGTGTAAAGCTCCACTACTGGACTCTGGAGTGGTGTGAAGCTCCACCACTAGACTCTGGAGTGGTGTAAAGCTCCACTACTGGACTCTGAAGAGGTGTAAAGCTCCAATTCTGGACTCTGAAGAGGTGTAAAGCTCCAATTCTGGACTCTGGAGTGGTGTAAAGCTCCACTACTGGACTCTGGAGTGGTGTGAAGCTCCACCACTAGACTCTGGAGTGGTGTAAAGCTCCACTACTGGACTCTGAAGAGGTGTAAAGCTCCAATTCTGGACTCTGGTGTGGTGTAAAGCTCCACCACTGGACTCTGGAGTGGTGTAAAGCTCCACTACTGGACTCAGGAGTAGTGTGAAGCTCCACCACTAGACTCTGGAGTGGTGTGAAGCTCCACCACTAGACTCTGGAGTGGTGTGAAGCTCCACCACTAGACTCTGGAGTGGTGTAAAGCTCCAGTACTGGACTCTGGAGTGGTGTAAAGCTCCACTACTGGACTCTGGAGTGGTGTAAAGCTCCACTACTGGACTCTGGAGTGGTGTAAAGCTCCAATTCTGGACTCTGGTGTGGTGTAAAGCTCCACCACTGGACTCTGGAAGTGTGTAAAGCTCCATCACTGGATTCAACCCCTCAACCCCACTGATCTCCTTTAAGATGAACTGGAATGACGGAACCATTCCTGCTCGTCCAACATCAGGGTCTGACCTCACAGTTGCTTTGAATTACCGCAAATTCCCATAAATGCGCTCCAAGATTTCCTAGAAAGCTTTCCCAGATGAGTGGAGGCTATTATAATTGCAAAGGAGGGTTAACTCCCTGGTAATGGGTCAGATGTCTACATACTTTTGGCCATGTTGTATATTAATCTCGCTCAAACATTTCAGGTCTGATTTTCTGGTAATACATGCGGACCAGCATTAGGTCAGTGTGCAGAGACTGATCCTGGGTGTAGTGGAGCTTAAGCGCTGCTGTTGTAAATATTAGCTTTACCGACTTTATGAGGTTGAAATGTCAACAGCAAGGTCACCTTAGAAACACAGCAATGTGAGTCGTTTACTTAGAAGAGTGTGGTAAATGGAAAAGTGACGTGATTTACTCTGTTTTCACTCTGCTGCTAATCATTCCGCATCACTGCCCTCTGTGGTTTTATGACATTAAAGGGGATGTCCACTGATTTTTTTGAATGTTCAATTAAATGTATGTTCAAAAACGTATTTAACTTTTAATACAAGTCAATGGAACCAGAATTTTTTCAAAGCTATTTTGAAGCATTTCGATTGGTCCATTCTTTATAATTTTTTCACACAATGTTAATGGCAGCTGTCGTGTGCAAATGATGCAGAAAACTAAAGATCAACAAAAGAAGGAGCCTGGCGTGAAGCAAAAGTCTCCCCAGAAAAATATTTTCCATAAAAACTAACACTGTTTGGTTTAGTAAACATAAACACTAAAGTGTCTAGGCACAGTGTTCTTAGTGCTATAAATACATTAGTACATTAGTATTAGTACTTATTAGTACTTAGTACTTTATATTATGGCATATTATGGCATTGTCCTCTCTTTTGCATAACAAAATTATATATATATATATATGTGTGTGTGTGTGTGTGTAGTAGCGGTGTGCCATATCGTATCTTACACAATAATATCACCAACATTTTTGAATATGGTGAACAATATTATTCCCTGAAATATCATACCATATCACCCATCACTAATTATCACATCAGGTACTACTTTTACTGTTTTTAGCAAAAGAAAAATTCACACTTTTCTCATTTCCTATTCTATATCTACTAGAGACAGATTTTATCTGTTCAGTATCATTCACTTTACTTCAGTCCTGGATATATGGAGATATTTGGAGTGCATTATTTAGTATCGTGATATTCTGGACCATTGACTTCTGTTACAATCTGATGAAAATTCTTGTATTTTTTAATATCTCAGTTAGGGGTGTGCCATATCATATCGTATGCAATAATAAAATTAAAATTTCATTTTATTGCAGTAGTGTATTCTGGAAATATTTTTTTTAATTCAATGTTTTGTCATATCGCCAAGAGTATCGTTATCACAAAAATACCATGAAACATCATGATAATATTGTAGGGCCATATCGCCCACCCCTAATATATGTATAGTATTAATATCTATTATATTATGTGTATGTTCTCCCCGTGCTTAAGTGGGTTTCCTCCAGGTACTCTGGTTTCCTCCCACTTATCCAAAGACATGCATGATAGGTTGATTGGTCACTCTAAATTACCTGTAGGTGTGAGTGTGTGTTGGCCATGTGATGGACTGGCGAATTGTCCATGGTGTACCCCGCCTTCGTCCGATGATGCTGGGATAGGCTCCAGCCCCCCCGTGACCCTGACTAGCGGGATTAAGCGGCAGATAAAGGATAATAAAATTAAAAATTATATATAATACTGTTTCAAAGTTTTAATAACATATTAATTACATATCACTGCCCGCTGTGTTAATATAGTTCATAGACCTAAGAACTAAGCTGTGAAAACAGTGATGTCATAAAAACCAACCCTTTTACATACACTCACCTATTCAGCCTACAGCAGTTTAGCCCCGCCCACTCACTCTGAAGTGATAAGGAGTGACCCGGAGGCATAAGCATTAATAAATAAATGAATAAATTAATGAATTATTGTTCTTAGGGAAATGTTTAGGTGTCATATTTGTTAGATTTTTTCCTTCTTAAAGAGGAATTTCTACCAATTTTCCAAAATGAATTCAGACGTTCCAGCTTTGAATGCACCCGTTATGATAAACACCTAAAGCACCAGAACCTGATTAAGGCTACTTCCAATTAAGGAATTTCCAGTGATCTACGATTTGTTCCTAAAATAGGATTAATCTATGTGACCCAAGTTGTTTTATGTTTTATGGCAAGTGGCCTCTGTGTTTTCTTTGTTTAATGGCTTCACGTGAAAGTAGGCGTGCAAATAAAAGTGATGCTCCAAAGTAGTTTTATGGGCAAATTAATGATGAATGATATTCTTGGAAAACGATCCCCGTTACGAAAAGTCCCATATGACGTCAAGATGGGCATAAAAGACCAACCAAGCTCTCTGGGCTAGAGCTGACACTTCCAGTTGCTTCTTCAGGCAGAAACTGTGGTACAGGAGAAGACAGGAGTAATGCTGTTCCACTGGACCTTCGTACTCATGTGCCTGGCACTGACGCTCGATCGTACGCTGGTAGAGTCTTATCGTCTGCTGCTGAACCCAGACATGGACACATCACACGTCTCTTCTGACCACAAACAAGTAAGTGCTGAAATTTCATTGGATGAAAGAAAATTCAGACTTCTTCAGTATTTTTTCAACTGACTCTGAATCTGCTGCACCTGGAGCAGGTGTTCCATCATCACAGCCAATAATTACCACTAGCACCTTGAAGTTCTACACTTACAGACTGTAGTTCATCTGGTTCTCCGTACACCCTGTTCTTTCTATGATCAGGACCCCCCCCTCAGGACCACCACAAACAGATACAATTAGGGAGGTGGATCATTCTCAGTGCTGCAGTGATGGTGACGTGGTCCTAGTGTGTTAATGTGTGTTGTGCTGGTGTGAGTGGATCAGACACAGCAGTGCTGCTGGAGTGTTTAAACACTATGTCCACTCGCAGTCCACTCACTGTCCACTCCTACCATGTTGGTCCACCTTGTAGATGTGGAGTCAGAGACAGTAGCTCATCTGCTGCTGCACAGTTTGTGTTCTCTAGTCCACGGGATGCTCGACAGTTTGGGTTTGTGGACTTTTCTCAGTCCAGCAGCAGCACTGCTGTGTCTGATCCACTCGCACCAGCACAACACATACAAACACACCACCACCACGTCAGTGTGAGAATGATGCACCACCCAAATAATACCAGCTCTGTGGTGGTCCCTATGTACCTGAGTGTGTGTAAATGTGTGATAGTGATATATTTTGAAAATTCAACAATGTTTACATACTCCAATATATTTACATACTCCTATAGGTCAAAGCAAGTTTCCATCATATAAACTCTTTAAAACACATATACAGTAAAACAGAAGCTTATAGGCAGATGTTTAAAAATACTATTAAAATACTTTTATTTACTTCAACTTATATTATTATACTTTGTATGTTTTGTATATATTTTTTATTATTTCTTTTGTTATCTTTATCTATTGGTGAATGGAGCAACAGCAAAGTAAGAATTTCATTGTACAGTGTAACTGTCTGTTCTGCTGTACAAATGACAATACAACTCTTGAATCTTAAATCTTAAACAGCTGCCCACTTTATAAAGTTATCCATAAAGCTTATGCCATCCCCTATACTTTATACCCAATACTGTCTAGTCCTCTCTGTCAGAATTGCAAGGTGAAGGTTGTAGGTACTTTTGTGCATATGTTTTATGATTGTGAACCAGTTGCTAAATTATGGGACTTGATTTTACATGTGGTGTCAATTTTAAATATCAAAGCTCCTGTAAAGCCCCCAATATATACCTGTTGAATGAGGACTATCTTCTTAATCTCATTTTTAGTCAGCGGAGAGTGATGCACACAGCTTCAACAGTGGCCATAAAAACCATCCTTAAATCATGGTTTGAGGCAGGTATCTCACTTGAAAGGTTGTGGTTCACATAATTTAAAAACAGTGTATTACTTGAGCGCTGGACTGCTAGGATTAATACTTTTGTGCATATGTTTAATGATTGTGAACCAGTTGCTAAATTATGGGATTTGATTTTACATGTGGTGTCAATTTTAAATATCAAAGCTCCTGTAAAACCCCCAATATATACCTGTTGAATGATGACTTTCTTCTTAATCTCACTTTAAGTCAGCGGAGAGTGTTGTACACTGATTCAAAACCATCAAATCATGGTTTGAGAGGTACCTCACTTGAAAGGTTGTGATTCACAGAATTTAAAAACAGTGTATTACTTGAGTGCTCGACTGCTAGGATTAATAAAGCCAACTTCAGGACACTTAATGACTGCTCATGTATTTGCGATAGATTGTTGGCTTTAAAATTCGGATTATGATTGTAACGAGGTGGTGTGGGGTTGGATTCTGGGGTGTGGTTGTATGTATTTATTTATTTTTTTGATGTTTTTTTGTTTTGTTTTGTTTTGTTTGTTTTCTCTCTCTTTTCTTTGCTCCTCTCATTTAATTTGTGCAAAACCTGGCTTGTGTACATTGTTTTCTATGGTACACACTTCAGCCAGCCGTCTTAGTTCAGACTGTCAGTAATTAATGTCTGTCTTAGTAAATCTTCCTCATAGACATTAATCAGTGATTGAATGACTCTTGTTGTACATACTCTACACGTAATATTCCCTTAGATTGTCTGGAAGTGTAAAGTAATGACCATGTTTTCATTTTCAGGCACCTGGCAGCTACGGCTTTCCAGATTTTGCCCGAGGGTTCACGGCCTCAAAACAAAACCACCTGGAGAACGCTACACCCGCCAGAGAGAGCTCGTCCGATGAGAGGGACGTTGTGAAGCGACAGGAGGAGGATGTAGCTTTAGACACCAAACCGGATGAGAAGAAGCGCAAACCGGGGTGTAGAAATTACTACTGGAAATCATGGACAGCTTGCTGACCACTCTTTGTAGTCTGACACCTGATTTCAGTTGAAGCTAAATGTGGTCCTCTATAGGGTGCCTTTATTTTTCACATAGCCTCACAGTTGTATGTCATCACTGCCCAAAGAAAGACATGTATCTCAATTTTTGTCCGTTTTTGTTTTCTATATCATTTGACCACAAGAGCTGCCTTTTATATTGTGTTAAAGTTGCATGATGAATGGACCAATAGAAATGCTCCAAAATGGCTTGTAAAAAATCCTGGTTCCATTGACTTCCATTGAAAGTAAACACTGTTTTGGTCCTCTCCTGTAAAGTTGCTATTTTCGAGGTGCTTGTTTTTCTTTGGACTGTGACTGATGTTTGCATTTCTTTGAAACTCTGAAACTTTTGTTTTTAGGGCTTGTTAGCACTCTTAATTGTATCATAACACTATTTAAATGATTTGTGACATAGATTTTGGGGAGTGAGTTCTTTACTGCATCAAATAAAGCACATTAAACCCAGCTACATGTGTCCAGTGAGAGTTTATCAAGTACTAAGATCATACCAAGGCCTACACATATACTTAGCACTGCACACACTTAAAGCAACACTATGCAATATCTGGGGATTTGGAGACCTCTCTGGTGGAAAGGTGTAATTGCATGCAACATGCAGAAGAACATGTGGTAACACCAGCTGCACTTCCGATCCCACAGGCAGGTGAATCTGACTCAAAGTCAAAGCTTGTTGGGGGACGTGTCTTCTGAGGTTGTCTGTGAATTATCCACCATTGCCATCATATCTTCATCAGTATGACGTTGATTTTGCATTCGAAACCCAAACATGGAGTCGGAGCTTCTGGTTCAGCCTGTGCGCGTGACTTTAAGATGTAAAGGCGTATGATGCTATCTGAAAAAGTATTTCAGACTTTACTGGGTGACACACACTAGGGGTTGAACAATATTTGATGAAAGTCGAGTAGACATTGACTAATTGCTGATGATGTCATGAATAAAACCAGAGGAAATGTTAATCCACAGGTCAATAGAGCATGACATGCTCATTCCAATGACCCTGAATTAAATCTATAGCCTTAGGAGAACCGGGAATATGGACCCTGAAATCTTGCAAATTTGTATCTGACTTAGGCGCACCGTCGGCGGCCACGCTGAGAAGCTTGCCTATAGCCGTGGCTTAGTGAAAATAAGAGTAACCGACTTTGCTCTCTCTCCAACAGCGGATGACTTTTGATTGTGGTCTTCAAGACAAAAAACAGAAGATAATAACTTTTAATTTCTGATGTTTGGCGACGTGTAGCTTGACTGAGAATTGTTAGAAACAATTGAAAAGAAATAGAAAGAAATTTGATGTGGGTTTTATCTTTGAAATGAGTATTTCAGGCTTCACTGGATGACTTACAGAGGAGCATGCACACTAAGGCTTCAAATTTTCTAAAATAGACAGTAATTTGATGAAAGTCGAGTAGACGTGAAGTAATTTCTGATGATGTCATGAATAAAACCACAGGATATGTGAATCCACAGGTTAGTAGAGCATGGCATGCCCTATTCAATGACCCTGGATAGCATCTATAGCCTACAGGGAAACGGAGATACGAATCATGGAACCTTGCAAATGTGTACCTGACTTAGGTGCACCGTAGGCAGCCTTGCTGAGACGCTTGCCTGAACCGGATGTCCAGAGAGCCGGTGAAATTTAGAGTGTCGTAAAAATAAGAGTAATCGATTTTAAACTTTACAAGATTATACGTGTTTAACTTCCTCTCCAACAACACATGACATTTGATTGTAGTATTTGAGAAAAAAACTGAAGATATCTGATATCCATATTATCTGATGTTTGAGGAATTGTAGCTCGACAGAGAATTCTTAGAAGCCAAATTCAACTGGTTATGCCTTTTCCAATGAGCTCTGGATTGTGTTCTAAACCAAATTAGTGGTTAAGCTCATAATCATGTGATGAGGAACAACCTCAATCTTAAAGCGCGATCACTGGGCAAAAAGGTCCCCTCTTAGCAACTCCTAATGCTCAACATATATTTGTGTGTTTTTTTTCTCCATACTCAGTAATGCTGCTTCTTTCAGATTTAAAATAATTATTACATAGTGCTGCTTTAATAATTCACATCCACTTTAACTAAACAGATATGTATTCTGGAGATAATCTGAAAGCAATGGTTCGGGCAAAAAATCGAATCTTCCCAGTTTTCCCTCTTGCCCTAAATCATATTATAAAACCCTGATTCTCACCTACAAAGCTTACAAGTTCTAAATGAATGGAGGTGAATGGAGCTAAACAGCTAAAAACAAAAAATAAAATGTGTTTCTTGCCGTATATAGTAAACAGGGTTTGGGCAATGGGACACACATATTACTGACTGGTTGGTACTACTGCTACTGAGAGCTGATTGTTTAGCACTACTGCTACTAAGAGCTGATTGGTTTGTACTACTGCTACTGAAAGCTGATTGGTTAGCACTACTGCTACTGAGGACTGAGTGGTTAGCACTACTGCTAATGAGAGCTGATTGGTTTGTACTACTGCTACTGACAGCTGATTGGTTTGTACTACTGCTACTGAGGACTGAGTGGTTAGCACTACTGCTAATGAGAGCTGATTGGTTTGTACTACTGCTACTGAGAGCTGATTGGTTTGTACTACTGCTACAGAGGACTGAGTGGTTAGCACTACTGCTAATGAGAGCTGATTTGTTTGTACTACTGCTACTGAGAGCTGATCTGTTAGCACTACTGCTAATGAGGAATGAGTGGTTAGCATTACTGCTACTGAGAGCTGATCGGTTAGCACTACTGCTACTGAGAGCTGATCGGTTAGCACTACTGCTAATAAGAGCTGATCGGTTAGCACTACTACTACTGAGAGCTGACTGGCTAACACTACTGCTTCTGGGAGCTGACTGGCTAACACTACTGCTACTGGGAGCTGATTGGTTAGCACTACTGCTACTGAGAGCTGACTGGCTAGCACTACTGCTACTGAGAGCAGATTGGTTAGCAATACTGCTAATGAGAGCTAATTGGTTAGCACTACTGCTACTGAGAGCTGACTGGTTAGCACTACTACTACTGAGAGCTGACTGGTTAGCACTCCGGCTACTGAGTGCAAATTAGTTAGCATTACTTCTTTAGAGTACTGATTGGTTTGCGTTACTGCGCCTTAGACCTGATTGGTTGGCATTACTGGTACTGAGTGTGGGTTGGTTAGCATTACTGCTAGTAAGAGCTGATTGGTTGACGTTACTTCTACTAAGTGCCGTTTGGTTGGCATTACTGCTACTGAGAGTTGATATTACTTCTACTGAGTGCTGATAGGTTAACATTATTGCTATTGTAAGCTGATTGGATGACATTACTGCTACTAAGAACTGATTGTTTGGCATTACTGTTACTGAGAGCTAATTGGTTAGCATTACTGCTTCTAAGTACTGATTGGTTGGTGTAACTGCTCCTGGGGGTTCGTTAGCATTACTGCTACTGAGTACTGACTGATCAGCTCTTTGGCTGAGTCAAGTCTTTCATGCCTAATGACGGTCTATAACTGGAGTTGCAAAGTGCTCAAAAATCTATAAACATAGGCAAAAATATGTCATGCTAGCTATAAAGTATTTAATTCTAGCAATGTTTATAGATAACCATGCATCATACAAAGTTGGAAACTACATAATCAAGTCTATTAGAGATTATCTAACCACTCCACACAGTTTGAGGTACGTGTGCAATGATTACATTTAGTTAGCGCAATGCTAATTATGCTATAAGCTTCAATATTAGCTTCATCGCAAAACTAACCAAGCGCCCTCTTCGTGTCTTGGCTAATCAGCTACGTTCAGGTTAAAGAGGGAAGATTTGATTGATTGATTTTTTGAGCAAACTATGGCTTAAAGAAGTTTTTTGGTAAAAATTTTTTATCTCTTTCCACCAGGCAGACGTCCGTGCCCAATGCGATCGAGTGGAAGACCAAAGCCAGTCCTGCTCCCTTTGGAAAGTCTAATTCTGACGTGGTCTGAGAGGGTTCTTTCGGTGGTCACGGAGCGCTGAGTCGGCTCCAGCTTCTGCTGGTTGTCGCTGCTGTTCTTTTCGGCCTGCTCCACCAAGCTGCCGTCTCCAGATCTGACCGGTGTGCTCGAACCGCTCTGGATGGGTGTGAGCTGGTCGAGCGACTCTGCTGCCGGTCGTCTTTTCTGAGAAGGCTTGATCCGCCTGCGTGGCATAGAACAGGTTTGTGTTTCAAAAGTGAAAGAGCCTCAACAGATACTCTTGGTTAGGTTTAAACAGTAATACCTGATACACATGGATACACATTATTATTAGATACAGGTGTTTACATATACATAGTGTATCACCATATATAACTACAATACATGCAACTAAAGATAAGCACACTACACCATGTTTCTCTGCATACCTTGTTATTCCTTTTCACCCTGTTCTTCAACAGCCAGGACCCCCACAGGACCAGCAGGCATGATGGATCATTCTCAGCACTGCTGTGACACTGATGTGGTGTTGGCGTGTTAGAATATGCTGTGCTGGTGTGAGTGGATCAGACACAGCAAGGCTGCTGGCATTTAAACCCCTCAGTGTGACCACTGAGAATAGTCCACCAACTAAAACTATCCAGACAACAGTGTCCTGTGGGCAGCGTCCTGTGACCACTGATGAAGGACATGAGAGGACAGTGACAGTAAGTGGCAGCAGCACAACATACACTAACACTGCTCTGTGGTGGTCCTTCGGGGGTCCTGATCACATGGGTCTAACAAAGTATACAGAGAAACAGATGGACTATGGTGTGTAATTGCATATATATATATATATATATATATATATATATATATATATATATATATATATATATATATATATATATATATATATACAAGAAAAGTGATGCATATTAATTTAATTTATTTTATTAATTTATTTTTCAATTTACAGCTCACCGTGTTTGTCTGATCTATTTATGATGGCTGACAGAACTTGGATGCGTGGAAATGTTTCCTCTCGAGGGAATTATTCTGACGGATCAGCTGCGGCTGTCTCGTTCTGTTATCATAACATAATGTCTGGTAACACGGCACCTTAATTAGATACTGTATGATTCATCAGCAGACCTTTCAGCCGTCTGTGACCTACAAGTCAGTTCAAACGCTGGCAATCAGTGGTTTTAACCATATACCAGCAGTTTTGTTGCAGATAAATGTATAAAATAATTATTGGATGTGCTCAGAATGATGAACAGAGCTGTACACGATTCTAAGATAATCCAGTCATTAGGCTTAAAATGAAACTGATACCCAGAAAGAAATGATGAAAAGTGGTATTTGGAACGTTGGCGTGAAGGTTCTTCAGGAGTTGACGAGTGATGTTTTGGAAACATGATTCTGGATATCGTGTGACAGCAGCAGTACCTTGGCCGTTCCCTTTTCGGCTTGACAGGGCTGATGGACAGGGGGTCCAGGGGTGTCCTGCTCCCAGGAAAGCCCTTCAGCTTCTTTTGGGCCTGCTGGACTTTAGTGTTGTTGTGTGCTTCACCACACCGCTCCACAGCGGCATCAGCTAGAAGTGCTGCACTTACAGGAAGTGCTGTTCGATTCTGAGGAAACAGGGACACATGAGGGGACAAAAAGTGGTATAAATACTCAGAGAAGTACAAATCCTTCAAAATTTTAGAATTCTGAAATTCCAACAATGATCTATTTTTAGATGACTTGTTTTGACTGGTAGTGTGTGTATATATATATATATATAAATAGATAGATAGATAGAAAGATAGATAGATAGATAGATCTAATAAGTTATTTTTCAGCAAATTTAGTAACATAGACATTGTAGATAGATAGATAGATAGATAGATAGATAGATAGATAGATCTAATAAGTTATTTTTCAGCAAATTTAGTAACATAGACATTGTAGATAGATAGATAGATAGATAGATAGATAGATAGATAGATAGATAGATAGACAGACCAATGTTGATAGATACATAGATTTAAAAACATACGTACATAGACATTGTAGATAGATATATAGATAGATCTAATAAGTTCATTTTCAGCAAATTTAGTAACATATAGACATCGTAGCTAGATAGATAGATTTAGAAACACATATATAGACATTGTAGATAGATAGATAGATAGATAGATAGATAGACATAAATAGATAGATAGATAGATAGATAGATAGATAGATAGATAGATAGATAGATAGATAGATCTAATAAGTTCTTTTTCAGCAAATTTAGTAACAGACATTGTAGATAGATAGATAGATAGATAGATAGATAGATAGATAGATAGATAGATCTAATAAGTTATTTTTTAGCAAATAAATATAAACTGTTCTGCTAAATTTATGTCACTGTTAAAATGTTAAATGTAATTTGGCCTGAGTAAACTCAGGATATGACTGTACGTATATATATGTATATAAATGTTTAGAAATTGTTTAGCCTTGCTCATTCAGTTTGATACAAAGACAACCAATCAAAATGTGGATTACTTATATGTATCAGTAATTTTCACAGAATTTTCACAGAAAGAACCCACTTCTGCTGAATGCAGCTGTCTAAAATGAGGCATAAAACGAGTTAATCTGAGTTGATTTATTATGCCTGAATATTATCTGCTTATTAATATGAATAGTGTTTTATACAGCACAGCAACAAGACAGCAGAGTACAGCCTACTCCAAATGTTCCCTGAGGCTATTCTAGTGCACTACAATGGGCTTAGGGAAGGTCCCTATGGTTCTGAAATTCATTACTGATATCTGATCATATCTGACAGGTGGCCACTTATCTGTTACTTTGTTAAAACTGATAAGAATCATCAGCGATCAAAATAGATGAAGTGGAGTCCTCACTGTTACCTGCTGCGGAATGGCAGAGGAGCTGCAGCATGGGGCGCTGACCATGAAGACAACAGACAGTATCACACACTCCACAAGACGCATCTGAAACACACACATAGCACTAACAGAGTCAAAGTATCATAAATACAATGCAAGCTACATTCTTGCAGATGCATATACAATGGTCTTAAATGGTCTTAGTTAGAATTATGTTTTAATCCATTTAAACCCAACACATTAATTGAGAAATAAGCTGAATATTTATAAAACTATTATTTATAGGGTACTTTCTACTGGGAGGCATCTGTTCCAAACCGTCACCCCTGAACTATATATATATATTTCACATTTATATGTTTAGATATTTTATAAGTGAAGTGATTTATCATAAGTTCATCCTTTTTCAATAAGAAAAACTTTTCAAACATTTTTAAAATGCTGCCCCACATTTTCATGTCATTACCGAACACATAGACCATGGGCGGAGCCTTACTTTAGCCACACCCCTGCATTTTAGAGCTGGAACTGAGACTGCATCCCTGTCCTTCATGGCCACACGGCAAGCAATTAGATCTAATTGGCGTGTAGAATTTGGTCACTACCAAAACACCTATTTTCTTTGAGTTTCATAGTAAATAATAAGATTTTATGTGTATGCAACTGTTTAAAACTGCTGGGAATGAGCTTAAATTGTCACTACTGAAACAGTCAGTACTACTATTAGTTTTACGAGAGCATTTTCATTGTACTTGTAGTGGCAAAATGGAATGTTCATTCATCAGATTGAATAAAATTGGTGTAGAAACCTTTATGTAGCACCAAAAAGCGTTCTCATGTTGTTACAAGCCTGATATCATAACAGAAAAAAAATTTTTGGTGCCTTCTAGAGCTATTTTTTAAGGGTTCTATATAGAACCATAAACAACATCTTAAGAACCATTTCACCAGGCAAGACCCACCTAGTGTTCATGGTTCATGGTTCAATATTAGAACCATTGTCTTTATTAAAAAAACAATAAAATAAAAAGTGTTTTTAAAAAATGTATTATTAATACGTTGGAAAAACATCTAAATATACAGTTTGGGGTTCAGTTCATAATGTATTTGTAATGTCTTTACTGTATCATTGCTTTTCAAAATGTGATCTTTTTTTTAAATAATACCCAATGTTTAAACTTTCATTTCAAGTTAAGAATGTTTTTTTCTCTTCTGCTGTGAAGTTATCGCTCTCGGATGTATGACGTTTTGTTCTGACAGACTTTTTCCAAACTTTTCAACACATCACTGGACATGACTGGACACTTACATCTTCACACTTTTACGTGAGGACACGTTTTGATGGGATTAGCCCAGCCCTGCCCAGACAGTCACATGTGCCCGAGCCCTGGCGTCTCATCTTCATTAAAAAGGTCAAAGTGATGGAAATAATTCTGCTATTTCTGAACAGGGGGGCACCATGTTCCCCAGGAGAATCCCCCTGCGAGGGACAGGCCCATAGCAGGCAGATCCGCGCAATCATCAGAGCCGCATCGCTGGATTTATCAAACGCCCATCCTGGCAGAAGATACGGCGCTAATCAGCTCAACTCTGAGTGACCCCCACCAGGAATAGTTTACAGGAAAGTGCTGCTTTAAAAAAAGACGCTGGAAATTCAATTAGGTGGGCTTAGAGACACGTGGGAGGTCTTGCTAGAGAAATTGACATTTACCATGTTAAAATGCATATAAAATACAAATGTAGTCTCAATTGAATTAATACTTGAATGTTAGAATGGATTATAATTGAATGTTAGAATATTTTACAAAATATTTACAATTCTTTGGCTATTTTTGTACATTTTTGGGATATAGTTAATTCACCTTTCTGCACCTTCTGCTTTACAAAAAATAAGCTTTTCAAAACTAAAATATAAGCAGAAGTAAAAATAAGATTTAATAATAATAATAAAAATAAGATTAATAATAAAAAGTGAAATCACATAAAAAACGGTTTTAAAAAAGAAACATGGTCGTATATTTTGTTCCTAGAATTTCAGAATAGAAACAGAAATAAGTGTACAGATATAAAAGGACCTTACTTATGAAATGTGTCAACTTTTAATTTTAAATCATAAATTATAAACATTTCTTACACATTCATTTATGTCTACCTCCACTGTTTACTCCATACATGACTTTGTCAATAGAGACCTTTAGCCTATTCTAGTAATGTGTAATTGAGAATATATAGAAATACTCATAACTGTGAATATGTTAATATTTTGGTATTCTTATTAAAGATACAGTTGTATGCAAAAGGTTGGCTATACATGCATGTAGTGCATACAACCATATTTAAAAAATAAACTAAAAGTTTCAAGTAATACTTTCCTAAAGTGAAGCATTCATAGTGCTACACAGTACCTGCATGTCATTGTTGGCCATGATATAAAAAAAAACATGTATTTTCATTTTTGTAGATTTTTTAATATATCATTTGAACATGCCACTTCATATTGTGCCAAAATTTCATGATGAATGGACCAATAGAAATGTTCCAAAATCATATGTAACCAAAACCTCTTTACATTAATTTACATTCAAAACAGTTTTTTCTTTTTCTACTAGAAAGTAACTGTTTTAGAGAAACTTTATTGTTGAACAACTTGTTATATGACATAAACATGACATAACTGACATAAACCTATATTAACATTTATAAAGTCTTATTCCAACTAGTATAAGTTGTCATAAAGGTTGCTGGAATAACCTGTTATAAATGTTTATAAAGGTATATGTCAAAAGTGGTAAAGTTGAACAAATGTTGTAAAGTTGAACACTGCCCTTCATTAAGTGTTACAAAGTTTTTCATTCAGTTATTCATTGTTGTGAGCTTTTTGTAACTTTGTATCTCCAACATATCTAATTTTACAGGAGAAGCAAAAAACCTTCTTAGTGTATAATATTAGTTAATGTGAAATGCTTTTGTTTTCAAGCAATTTTGAACCATTTTTATTGGTCGGTTCATGATGAAATGATGTACAGCATAAATGGTTATGGGAGGTTTCAAATTATAAAAAGAAAGACAAATATGACCAAAATTGGGATAGATAGTGATTATATTGTAGCTATGGAAACAGAATTTTTAAGCATTATTTGAAAATGTCTGTTGTTGTTTATACTGTTTTAGAATTTTACGACAAACAAACCAACAGAAAAGCTTGAAAATTATTGATAATATCACACAGTTTCATTGACTTCATTTGATTTTTTTAAAAGTTAGTTTTTTTCTGACAATATTATGTGCTTTTTGTTGTTTTCACAACAAGAATATCATTTAGATTGATATATTTTAATACATAAGATATTATATCATAAGAATCTCTCAATGAAGTGTTTTCTACTGCAGTCTTACAGTCTAATGCTGTTTCATCATAATTTACATGCTTTCCATTCAGATCTCTCACCTTGGTTTCAGTATCTGGAAGATGATCGGATTTCACTTTAGGGTCCTGTTCCTTCCTCTGGTGATGCCTGCTTGCGTTATCTGAATTCTCCTCTTCATATCAGTAATAACTGTTTTATAGATTTCCCTGGCTTTATGTTCATCCAATCAGAAGCCTTCATTCAGATGACATCAGAATTGCCCTTCCAGAGAAGCCGGTTGTCTTGATGACGTTATGACAGCATCTGTAGATTCGCTGCATCTCATTTTTCTCTTACTTTCCCACATTTTTATTCATAAATCTAAAGCTCCCCACGTGTTGGCACTGGACTGAGTGTTGAACCTGCATGTTGCGGTGGAGTGAGACTTTCAGGGGACCACTGGGGCTCGCTGCTTTTATTAGCGCTCAGCGCTCAGTGCCAGGGCCTGTCTGAATGAGGATGACCTTTTAACGCCCCCACGCTAATAAAATCACACCCCGGCTAGCGACACTTGTACTGGCTGGATTGCGCCGAGGGGCACCACTAGCAGGCAGGGCCGCAGAAATTCCCCCCATGAATGTGCTCTGATTGGTCTGGCTGGGTGCGAATAGCAAACCGGTCGCTAACAGACATAACAGATCCTGGAGGACTTGCTATGCCATGAATGTAAACGTGCAGTGTACAAACATGAATGAGGCCCAGACTCACGATGAAGCCTGTCAGTTGGCCTAGCGGTGGCCTGGTGCATTGATCCGAAGGAGCTTCTTCAACTGGAATTAATTAGAATTGATTATAATAACAGTCAGTAGAATAGGTGTCCATGTTTGGGCCCAAATAACATTTTCATATCAGTTTTATAAATGTACTTACAGTGCCTTGCAAAAGTATTCGGCCCCCTTTAACTTTTCAACCTTTTGCCACATTTCAGGTTTCAAACATAAAGATATGAAACTGTAATTTTTTGTGAAGAATCAACAACAAGTGGGACACAATCGTGAAGTGAAACAAAATTTATTGGATATTTTAAATCTTATTGGTCTTATTGGGTCTTATTGGGCGTGCAAAATTATTTTGCCCCCTTGCGTTAATACTTTGTAGCGCCACCTTGTGCTGTGATTACAGAGAGACTGAAATTTTTGCCCACTCTTCCTTGCAAAACAGCTCGAGCTCAGTGAGGTTGGATGGAGAGCGTTTGTGAACAGCAGTTTTCAGCTCTTTCCACAGATTCTCCATTGGATTCAGGTCTGGACTTTGACTTTGCCATTCTAACACATGGATACATTTATTTGTGAACCATTCCATTGTAGATTTTGCTTTATGTTTTGGATCATTGTCTTGTTGGAAGATAAACCTCCATCACAGTCTCAGGTCTTCTGCAGACTCCAACAGGTTTTCTTCCAGAATGGTCCTGTATTTGGCTCCATCCATCTTCCCATCAATTTGAACCATCTTCCCCGTCCCTGCTGAAGAAAAGCATTCCCAAACCATGATGCTGCCACCACCATGTTTGACAGTGGGGATGGTGTGTTCAGGGTCAGCTGTGTTTTGCATTGTGGCCAAAAAGTTGGATTTTGGTTTCATCTGACCAGAGCACCTTCTTCCACATGTTTGTTTTGTCTTCCAGGTGGCTTGTGGCAAACTTTAAACGAGACTTTTTATGGATATCTTTGAGAAATGGCTTTCTTCCTGCCACTCTTCCATAAAGGCCAGATTAGTGCAGTGTATGACTGATTGTTGTCCTATGGACAGATTCTCCTACTTCAGCTGTAGATCTCTTCAGTTCATCCAGAGTGCTCATGGGCCTCTTGGCTGCATCTCTAATCAGTCTTCTTGGTCTTGGTAGATTTGCAGTGGTCTGATATTCCTTTTATTTCAATATGATCGCTTGCACAGTGCTCCTTGAGATGTTTAAAGCTTGGGAAATTTTTTTGTATCCAAATCCGGCTTTAAACTTCTCCACAACAGTATCTCGGAGCTGTTTGGTGTGTTCCTTGGTCTTCATGATGCTCTTGGTGCTTTAAACAGAACTCTGAGACTATTACAGAGCAGGTGCATTTATACTGAGACTTGATCACACACAGGTGGATTCTATTTATCATCATCAGTCATTTAGGTCAACATTGGATCATTTAGAGATCCTCACTGAACTTCTGGAGTGAGTTTGCTGCACTGAAAGTTAAGGGGCTGAATAATATTGCAGGCCCCAATTTTCAGTTTTGTATTTTTAAAAAAAGTTTAAAATATCCAATAAATCTTGTTTCATTTCACGATTGTGTCCCACTTGTTGTTGATTTTTTACAAAAATTAAAATTTTATGTCTTTATGTTTGAAGCCTAAATTGTGGCAAAAGGTTGAAAAGTTAAAGGGGGCCGAATACTTTTGCAAGGCACTGTATGTACTCAAAATACTTCTCACATTCTTCATTAGTGGTCATTTTCGGACCACAGGATGGCTGGATGTTTTTGCTTGGTGGACTTTCCAGTACGCAGGTATGAAATTAATATGTGTAAAAACTCCAGTAACACCACTGTGTCCAGTCTAATCGCACCAGTGCCATACACACCACCATGTCAGGGCCACTGCTTGGCAGAGAATGGACCCCACTCAAGTAATATTTGGTCAATGGCGATCTTATTGTGGCCCCTGTCAACCTGCGCAGCACTGTATGGTAGGTATTTCTGATAAAATAGCCAATCAGCTTTTCACGTAGATGTTTTAATTACTTCTAACTGAATCGTGACATTTTCACAATTAAATTGTTTTAGAGTTGTGTTTTTTAGAGATGGAAAGATCGGCTATGTATCGGTATCGGGCATTTTTTAATCAAAATATGCAATCGGTCGATATTTCTCCAATTTAGCCGATCCCGAGAGCCAATCGATGGCCTCAAACAAATTAGTTTAATTTCTGTATTTCCAGCTAGCGTTTCGTTGAAACCCCCTCCAGCCAGCTCCCTGCAATTCCTATCTGAACCACTAGGTGGAAATACATACCCTTTCATTTTCCTCAGACTGACTAATAGAAGACAACGTCCGTCTGCCAGTTTGTTACCGTATGTGATGCAGACTCATCCAGGGCGTTCCGTACAAAGACATTTAACACTACTAATCTGATACGGCTTTTAAGAGTACACCACACAGCTGAATACAGTGAGTATCAGTAAACAGCAGAGCTAGCACACACAGCTAGCACAAAACAAACAACCCAGAACACCATACAGACCAGATCTGACCGGTACGAACAGAACAGCAGCAGCAACAATTCAAGATCTACATTTAATGATTACAGATTTAGTTTAAAATAACAGAGTCTGTGTTTAATGACTGCAGTTTTTACTGTATTTATTTAATTATCTTTTTTAGTTTTAAATTAAGGGTCTAAATGTAATGATTGCAGTATTTGAAGATATTTGTTTGATTTACTTTGTTTATTTACTGTTAATTTAGTTTAAAATACTATGCTGTTATAAATGGTAATAAACCAGTTTAGATCATGTTTCATGACTTGCTTGCACTAATAACTACATGTAGCCCTGCCGTGGCATATAGCTCCGCCCTCGATCGGTATCAGCTATCGGCCAATTGCGCTGAAAGGTGATCGGTAATCGGAATCAGCCTCAAAGCGCTGATCGGTCCATCTCTAGTGTTTTTGTGTGTTTGTGGCCATGGGACACCACTGGACCACCACAGAGCAGGTATTCTTTGGGTGGTGGGTCATTCTCAGCAGTGACAGTGACATGGTGGCGGTATATTAGTGTGTGTTGTGCTGGTGTGAGTGGATCAGACAGCAGTGCTGCTGTTGAAACACCTCAGAGTCACTGCTGGACTGAGAATGGTCCACCAATCAATACTATCCATGCAGCCAGCAGCTTCCAGTGACCGCTAATGAAGGACTAGAGGAACACAAACTGTGCAGTAACATATCTTTACATCTACAAGGTGGACCAATAAAGTAGGTGTGTCTCTATTAATATAATAGAGTGGACAGTGAGTGGACACAGTGTTTAAACACTCCAGCAGCACTACTGTGTCTGATCCACTCACACCAGCACCACGTCAGTGTCCCTGCAGTGCTGAGAACGATCCACCACCCAAATAGTACCTGCTCTGTGGTGGTCCTGTGGGGGTCCAGAGCATTAAAGAACAGAGTAATAGAGTATACAGAGAATCAGATGAACTACAGTCTGTAAGTGGAGCTCCTGTATGGTCAGTGGAGCTGATACAATGAGAGATATTGTAAAAAGAAGAAGGTGGTTTTAATGTTATGGCTGAACGGTGGATGTGGTGCATTGTGATAATTTCCTCTATATAGATTATTTTTATGCCGAGAAACAAAATTAAGAAGTAATTAGTGATCATTTTCTTTTACTAGTGCCCTTAACACTCCTTAACACTCCTCTGTCCATGGTGTGTATGTGTGAGAAGTGTCTCCTCCTCGCCAGCAGGAGGAGCGAATGCTTTACAGATCCAAAAAAAGCTTCACTTAATAGTCAGAAATGCCTTCAGACAGTAACAGTAATCCACCATCGTGGTTACCAGCAGGAGTTCAGACACACAGATCTGGGCCAGTCACATCATCTCTTCAGCATAAAATCAATGGCTGAAAGAATATTACACCTCAAAATGTTGTCAAGTTTGTATGTTCAAGGGAATCTATGCAACACCACTGACTAAATATAGTTTATAATGAGGCATAAAGAAAAAAATAATATATATCATATTTCAAATGCTCTGCTTAAGTTCCTAACCACAGTGGTTGCACCTGCTGGAGGTTTCTTACAGGGTTTTCTTAAACACACTGGCTTATTTGTCTCCTGCTGACAAAGTGGGTCATGATTTAGGCCGTGCTTTGGCCTAATACACCTCCGTTATGTTAATAATCTGAAAGTCAGGACACAGCAGTCCAGGTTGTTCCCACAGCCGATTAGCCTTGGCACAAAAAATACACACACAAATTCTTTACTCAGTTAAAGTTCATCAAACATGTTTACTCAGGAAACAAATCCAGTTAATATCAAAAATTTAGCAAATAATGTTTTAGATTATTGAATCTAGACTAAATGTAAGGGTGTCACAATTGTTACATAGTCATCTAAATCACAATAACTTGGTATAATCACAATTATTTAAGACTACAATGACCTTTCACAGTTGTTAGATTTGGGCAACAAGCAGGATGTGTGGTGGGAGTGCTGAGAATATAAACTAAAATAAAATACAGCAGTTAAATGTGTCATTGAGACGATGCTGACCTGTCTGAAGGGCAGTGCTGAGTAATGGTGGTGTATCAGCTGGGTATCTATAATAGTCTAGAACAGAGATCACCTAGAAATTGTCCAATGCGGCCCCAAACTGATAAACTATTGAGAAGGATTTAATTTCGGTAGTGTTTATTTGAAGTGGTGGATCTTTTCTAGTCTTTACGGTATACAGACGGCACAGAGATAGATAGATAGATAGATAGATAGATAGATAGATGGATAGATAGATAGATAGATAGATAGATAGATAGATAGATAGATAGATAGATCTGTCTGTGCTGACATAAGATGTCCAGTAAAGTGTCAATAGCGTCTATGAGTGCTGACGTAAGATGTCCAGTAAAGTGTCAATAGCGTCTATGAGTGCTGACATAAGATGTCCAGTAAAGTGTCAATAGCGTCTATGAGTGCTGACATAAGATGTCCAGTAAAGTGTCAATAGCGTCTATGAGTGCTGACATAAGATGTCCAGTAAAGTGTCAATAGCGTCTATGAGTGCTGACATAAGATGTCCAGTAAAGTGTCAATAGCGTCTATGAGTGCTGACATAAGATGTCCAGTAAAGTATCAATAGTGTCTATGAGTGCTGACATAAGATGTCCAGTATAGTGTCAATAGTGTCCGGGAGTGCAGATGTACAGTAATGTGATTACAGTACAAATAAAAATAAACTGTAATTTGAACATAAGGGACTTGTTCCTCCTTCCTCTTCCGGCTCCACTAGGAGGAGTTGAAGAGTCTGATGGCTCTCGGGACAAAGGATCTCCTGTGTCTGGAGGAACCTGCCACTGAACTTGCTCAGTAAACTCAAAGACCAATCACATGCCTTGTAAAGTCACCAAAGGTGCTCCTTAGCCAATCAGATCTGTGCAGACTGGGGAGTGTGGTGCGCACACAGACGAGGTACGAAGCGAGAAGCCGCAGTCAGAGAATAAAGCAAGTCAGAAAGAATAATGTGCTATAAAACTGACTGGACCGAACAGACCGAAACTTGTTTACTTAGTTGTGGAGAATACCACTATTTAAAACCAACATAGGACGCATGTTTTATTTACTGTTTCTATAAATAAACACTTTAAGATGCACTTTTTTCCGAAAGCATTCTGTTTTTTTTATAATGTAGCTATTGTTTTTACTTAAAGTGAGTTAAAAACAGAAGTAAATATAATAATTCATTCAGAATTCATAATAGTTAATTAATATACTGAAATATACTGAACGGTATGTGTGATGTGTTGGTGTTTCAGTAGCTGATGGTATAAGATGCTGATACCAGTATGGTGGTGTAGTGGTTAGTATGGTGGTGTAATGGTTAGTATGGTGGTGTAGTGGTTAGTACGGTGGTGTAGTGGTTAGTATGGTGGTGTAGTGGTTAGTAAGGTGGTGTAGTGGTTAGTATGGTGGTGTAGTGGTTAGTATGGTGGTGTAGTGGTTAGTAAGGTGGTGTAGTGGTTAGTACGGTGGTGTAGTGGTTAGTATGGTGGTGTAGTGGTCAGTATGGTGGTGTAGTGGTTAGTATGGTGGTGTAGTGGTTAGTATGGTGGTGTAGTGGTCAGTATGGTGGTGTAGTGGTTAGTATGGTGGTGTAGTGGTTAGTAAGGTGGTGTAGTGGTTAGTACGGTGGTGTAGTGGTTAGTATGGTGGTGTAGTGGTTAGTAAGGTGGTGTAGTGGTTAGTACGGTGGTGTAGTGGTTAGTATGGTGGTGTAGTGGTCAGTATGGTGGTGTAGCGGTTAGTACGGTGGTGTAGTGGTTAGTATGGTGGTGTAGTGGTTAGTATGGTGGTGTAGTGGTTAGTATGGTGGTGTAGTGGTTAGTACGGTGGTGTAGTGGTTAGTATGGTGGTGTAGTGGTTAGTATGGTGGTGTAGTGGTCAGTATGGTGGTGTAGTGGTTAGTATGGTGGTGTAGTGGTCAGTATGGTGGTGTAGTGGTTAGTACGGTGGTGTAGTGGTTAGTAAGGTGGTGTAGTGGTCAGCACTGTCTCCTCACAGTAAGATGATCTGATTGGATTCCCGGTCCGGGTGGTTCTGTGTGGAGTGTGTATGTTCTCTCCGTGCTTGAGTGGGTTTCCTCTGGGTACTCCGGTTTCCTCCCACAGTCCAAACACATGCATGTAAGGTTGATTGCTCACTCTAAACTGCCTGTAGTTGTGAGTGTGTATTGGCCATATGATGGACTGGCGACCTGTCCATGGTGTACCCTGCCTTCGCCCAATGGGCCCTCCTGTGACCCCGACTAGGTGGATAAAGTGGAAGTTAATGGGTGGATATATGTACATTTTTAACCAGAAAGTATCATGCAGGTGAGACCAGGTGATGCAGCTTTCAAAGCTTTACAAACCTTGTCCCCACAATTAGCAACTGCCCAGTGCTGGGCAATTAAAATAACTGATTCACACAAAGCAGGACAAGCAGAGATGATAGCAAAGGGTTTTCAAGTAGGAGTTTCCTCTATCCACCATGTAATTAAGACATGACAGTTAACAGTGACAGTGGAGGTCATGTTGAGGTCTGGAAGACAAGAGAAACATTTCCCAGAGAAAATGCAAATCATTTTTAGGAGGTGTTACTAGATACTGACCGTACAGCATGACCAAACCTTTGCCCCAGGCCCCTTTTCTTTTTTTGTTGTAATGAAACTGTAAAAATAAAAAGCATTAAAATAATAAAAAATCTATATTATATATGCACTACTGGGCAAAATCTGAGGCTCCAAAGCTGCTTGTTTAAAAGACTTTATTTTAGCAAAAAGTGTATTTGCACCAGTAAGAGCACCAGATCTGATTAGAACAGATGTAAATAATCCTTCATACAATACAAAGTAACATGAATATCTTATTGTGAAAGAAGTAGATCAGATCTTGAGCTCCAGTTTGAAGAACAAAGTGTAGTTCCAGATTTCTCCTGGACGCCCCAGACATTGTATGAATGTATTCAGTTCCTTCAGCAGCAATCTTGATTATACAGCTTTTGTCCCCAAGTGCCTAAAACCTTTGCAATATATATATATATATATATATATATATATATATATATATATATATATATATATATATATATATATATATATAATTTAAACTTTACAGTTGTATTTTACATTGTGCCCTAATTTAATTATGACTGGACATATGAAGATAAAGAACGTTTCTGCCCTCTTCTGTAAAGATATCACTTCAGACATAATTGTTTTTCTTTGGACAGACACGATACTCGGTGTACATGATTTAAACACCCATCAAAATATAAAAACAAAAAGTCTATTCATTACAATTACATTAAAAACAAAAAACTTGGTGATTTCTAGCATGTCAGTGTGTTTATTTAGCTGTTTCCATTTATGGAATCCCTGTTTGTAGTTATTATACGACACCTGCTTTGACTAATTAACACTTCATTGAATTTAATCTGGCGAACAGGTGGTGGAATTTAACAACTCCATATTAAATCGAGATGTCCAAACCTGGACCAAACTTTGTTCTTTAAACTCTCTTCTTTAAAAAATAAAAAATACAAATATATATATATATATGAGGAGGTATATTATATATGAAGATATAAGATGATTAAAGGCATAAAGAAGGAGAAAGTCAAAGTGAACAGAAGCTGCTGTTCAAAAACTATTATATTTACACAGGACTAATAAACATGTTACATTTAAAAGAATTATATATGAATATGATTAACTTTGCTAATAATGTTTTAAAAAATAAGAAGCAAAACAAAGATAGCAGAAGCAAAAACCTTTAATGAAAAAAATGTTAGAATGAAGAAAAATTAGTTGTAAAATGAGCACATTTTGGTGTTCATGATTCTGCTTGTGGCATTTATTATTTTATTTTTAAATTTTTTATTTTTTATTTTGTCTCAAAATTAACACATGCATTTCAACTGGAATGTAACTTTTGTATAGTACTGAACATGAATAGCTTGGATTTAGTGGCATCACAAAAGCTATTGGTTTCAAAATAGGCTTTGTTTAGTTGCTTTTCATTTACAGACTGTACAAATTGTGAGGTGAGGCAAGGCAGGTTTATTTGTATAGCACGTTTCATACACAGTGGCAACTCAAATTTCTTTACATAAATAAAGACATGAAAAGGCATTAAAAAGGCATTAAATCATTCTGTTAATAGGAGATAAGAAATATAGAAAAAAAAGAAAATTAAACATAAAGATGTAGAATGATGTTTATTAAGCACTTCCTCCCAGTGCCTGCAGAGGTCGCAGTACTAGGTAGCTCAACACACACACACCCTCCTAACGGCAGTAGCTCATTAGCGCAGCCCTGAAAACCCATCCACACACGCCATTCAGTGCGTGGCATTGATTGTAACAGACCTTACCGTCTCTGTGGTCACAGGCCAGCGTCTAATGAGCCTCTGCATAGGTCCAACCTCTCCTTGCATCTCCACAGCGGGGTCCTGTCGTACTCCCTGGAGCCTCTGAGGCCTGCAGACTCGCCCACCTGCCTGAGCACTCACCTCCAACTCCCCCGCCGTCTTTACCCCACAGGTCTCCACGAAGAGAGGCTGGTGTGACCAGCCGACATTGTGTTTAAGCTTCCTCCCCGGCTGCGAAGACTACTTCTGGAGACTATGAGGCTAACACCAGCGACTACCCTTTCCACCTCTCCTGCTCCGGTGGCTGCTCCAGCAGTAAGCCTCGGACGCCAATCCACCTGGTCTCCGCGAGCCCTGAACTGTCCTGTGTTCATTTCTGCCCTGGTTCGAGTGAATTAAGCCTTGCATATGGATCAGAATATCATACTCAAGTCTGATTCGTTACAGTTTAAGTGACGTTGGACTGTGTGCTGAGGTCTGTTCTTCTGGCTTATGCTTTTCTTTACTGTTTCCTTTCCTCATTTTCTATCACCACTCTCTGACCTTTCCACCGCTCCCCAATCTACTACCCACTTCTCAAAATGTTACTCCTGCACCCCACCAGAGCCGGCTCCGTATGTACTGCTAGGCCCGTCGGCCCTAGAGGCACAGCTTTATTCCAGAAACTGCACTAAAGATTTCTCTTAGATCGTCATATAAGTCAATGATTCCTGCCGCCTTTCTCAAAGTGGGGTTGCCGGGGTCCAGCCCACAGGGGGCTGTAGCTTAGTTCTAGGAGACCGGCCGGAGAGTAAAGTAAAAAGAGACCGTAGCGGAAAAAAAAGCATAAGAGCTGTAGGACTAACAGAGTTTTAAACTGAGCTGCTCAAACAGGATGCTCGGTCTGGAGTTGAAGGTGTACAGTGTTGGGGCTCTTCTAATGCTCTCGCTCAACTGAGTCCGTGAGGTGGTCTTTAAAAGCAAAAGGTGGTAATAAAGTTAACAAAGCTGAGTTGAACCGAATCTGTCACGACTTGCTCAGTGACTTCAGGCAGACAGCATTGCTCACACAGATGCTTGCAAGTGACTCATGGGGGCGTTATGTATGCCATGTACAAGCGTAATGAAACCTGGCTTTCCTAAACAGAATATCAAATTTTCCAGCTTCTTCTAGAAGATGAAGTCATTCACAGTGGTCTCGCCCACAGACCCAAGATAACATACTGAGTTCAATGTCTTTTTCTACATCTCCTTCTAGACTGGAAGAACAAGGTAGGCGTTTTCAATAAAGTGGCCAATAAGTTGAAGAACAAGAAAGGTGTTTCCAATAAAGTGGCCAGTGAGTGAAAGAACAAGGTAGGTGTTTCCAATAAAGTGGCCAATAAGTTGAAGAACAAGAAAGGTGTTTCCAATAAAGTGGCCAGTGAGTGAAAGAACAAGGTAGGTGTTTCCAATAAAGTGGCCAATGAGTTAAAGAACAAGAAAGGTGTTTCCAATAAAGTGGCCAACGAGTGGAAGCACAAGGTAGGTGTTTCTAATAAAGTGGCCAATAAATTAAAGAACAAGGTAGGTGTTTCCAATAAAGTGGTCAGTGATTGGAAGCACAAGGTAGGTGTTTCCAGTACAGTGGTCAGTGAGTGAAAGAACAAAGTAGGTGTTTCCAATAAAGTGGCCAGTGAGTGGAAGCACAAGGTAGGTGTTTCCAATAAAGTAGCCAATTAGTGGAAGTACAAGGTAGGTGTTTTCCATAAAGTGGCCAATGAGTGGAAGCACAAGGTAGATGTTTCTAATAAAATGGCCAGTTACTGGAAGTACAATTTAGAATTTAGAATTTTACATGGTAGGTGTTTCCAATAGAGTGGCCAGTGAGTGGGAACACAGGGTAGGAGTTTTAATAAAGTGGCCAAGGAGTGGATGTACAAGGTAGGTGTTTCTAATAAAGTGGCCAGTGAGTGGTAGCACAATGTAGGTGTTTCCAATAAAGTGGTCAGTGAGTGGTAGCACAATGTAGGTGTTTCCAATAAAGTGGCCAGTTAGTGAAAGAACAAGGTGGGTGTTTCTGTTAAAGTGGTGAGGGAGTGGAAGTACAAGGTAGGTGTTTCCAATAAAGTGGCCAGTGAGTGAAATATAGTGGCCAGTGAGTGGAACCACAAGGTAGGTGTATCTTATTAGAAGTGGCCAATGAGTGGAAGTACAAGGTAAATGTTTTCAATGTAGTGGCCACTGAGTTGAACCAAAAGAGAGCTGTTTCCAATAAAGTGGCCTACAAGTGGTAGCGTAAGGTGTTTCTAATAAAGTGGCAAGTGAGCGGAAGTACAAGGTGGGAGCCTCTAATAAGGAGTTTTCTTCATCTTCTTCTAGAAGTCATTTGCAGTCGTCTCGCCCACAGACCCAGGCTAACATGCAGGGTTCAATCAAGCATCAAAGCAGAAAAGAAAGCCAATCAATAAATAATAGATTTGAAAAGCAGCAATTATTTAGCAGACTTTCTTGTTCTTGTTGCCTGTCTGCCCGTGAACCCTGCACAGAGAGGATTGGGGGGGTTGGAGATGTTGAGAGATCTAATTCATCTTCTGCTCAGGTTGCTGTCAGTGAGCCGCTGAAGGAACAGACTGAAAGCCAAGCAGAGGACACCACGCAAAGCAAGCGCTCGCCGCTTCAGTCCGCTATGTCTCTGCAGAAGGATTGGATTTGACACGGCGCCGATCAGAAACGCTCCAGAGAGGCCCGAATTACCCCCACACCGCCGCAACAACCTCCTGAATTATGCAGCTTTTTTATTACAGCTGCTTGTAACATTTTATGGCCATAAAACTTTTTAATCGCCAAGTCCGTTACTGCGAAAACTCTCCTCCTTTTTAGAACTTGGCAAATAAGATGCTGATTTGTTCCCGAGCGGGTTTGATCAGAGTGGTTCACTGTGGTTCATGGTCCATGGTGCTATAGTCGAACTTGGCAGCTGCGTCTGAAGTATTTTTGGCCGTGGAGGCATTGTTTTCAGCCGCCAGTTTCCATTCAGCCCGCCTGCGACCATGCGCGCCTGCATCTAGCAAAATGCAACCTTTGCCACACTGGTTATTTCTGAATGGGGGAAGTGAGAAGGTGAGGTCTCCAGACAGAAAGTCTATTTAAAAACGAGGAATTCCACACATTTTTTAATATTTCTGCAGCATTCAGTCACGCCTGGAGCTGTAAGTTATATATACCTCCCAGCACAAGTATTTAAAGGGCCCAGCTTAACTAACTTTGCTGTTTGTCATGGTATATTTTATGACATTGTATGACATAGATGTTTCCAATAAAGTGGCCAGTTAGTAGAAGCACAAGATAGATGTTTCCAATAAAGTGGCCAGTGAGTAGAAGTACAAGGTAGGTGTTTCTAACAAAGTGGCCAGTGGGTGGAAGTACAACGTAGGTGTTTCTAATAAAGTGGCCAGTGGGTGGAAGTACAACGTAGGTGTTTCTAATAAAGTGGCCAGTGAGTAGAAGTACAACGTAGGTGTTTCCTATAAAGTGGCCAGTTAGTAGAAGCACAAGGTTGGTGTTTCTAATAAAGTGGCCAGTGAGTGGAAATACAAGGTAGGTGTTTCTAATAAAGTAGCCAGTTATTAGAAGTACAAGGTAGGTGTTTCTGATAAAATGGCCAGTTAGTAGAAGTGGGAAGTGAATGTTTCTAAGAAAGTGGCCAAAGTGCAAGTAAAAAGTAGGTGTTTCCAATAAAGTGGCCAGTAAATGGACGTACAAGGTACTTGTTTTTAATAAAGTGGCCAGTTAGAAGAAGCACAAGGTAGGTGTTTCTAATAAAGTGGCCAGTTAGTAGAAGTACAAGGTAGGTGTTTCTCATAAAGTGGCCAGTCAGTGGAAGTACAAGGTAGGTGTTTCTAATAAAGTGGCCAGTTAGTAGACGCACAAGGTAGGTGTTTCTAATAAAGTGGACAGTTAGTGGAAGCACAAGGTAGGTGTTTCTAATAAAGTGGACAAGTGGGAAGTGAATGTTTCCAATAAAGTGGCCAGTGAGTAGACGTGAAAGGTAGTTGTTTCTAATAAAGTGGCCAGTGAATGGCTACACATATTGTGTTTTTAAATAAGTAGCTAGTAAGTGGAAGTACTAGGAGTAAATGTTTAGTACTAGAAGTAAATGTAAGTGGTAGTACTAGGAGTAAATGTTTAGTACTAGAAGTAAATGTAAGTGGAAGTACTAGGAGTAAATGTTTAGTACTAGAAGTAAATGTAAGTGGAAGTACTAGGAGTAAATGTTTAGTACTAGAAGTAAATGTAAGTGGAAGTACTAGGAGTAAATGTTTAGTACTAGAAGTAAATGTAAGTGGAGATACTAGGAGTAAATGTTTAGTACTAGAAGTAAATGTAAGTGGAAGTACTAGGAGTAAATGTTTAGTACTAGAAGTAAATGTAAGTGGAAGTACTAGGAGTAAATGTTTAGTACTAGAAGTAAATGTAAGTGGAAGTACTAGGAGTAAATGTTTAGTACTAGAAGTAAATGTAAGTGGAAGTACTAGGAGTAAATGTTTAGTACTAGAAGTAAATGTAAGTGGAGGTACTAGGAGTAAATGTTTAGTACTAGAAGTAAATGTAAGTGGACGTACTAGGAGTAAATGTTTAGTACTAGAAGTAAATGTAAGTGGAAGTACTAGGAGTAAATGTTTAGTACTAGAAGTAAATGTAAGTGGAAGTACTAGGAGTAAATGTTTAGTACTAGAAGTAAATGTAAGTGGAAGTACTAGGAGTAAATGTTTAGTACTAGAAGTAAATGTAAGTGGAAGTACTAGGAGTGAATGTTTAGTACTAGAAGTAAATGTAAGTGGAGGTACTAGGAGTGAATGTTTAGTACTAGAAGTACATGTAAGTGGAAGTACTAGGAGTAAATGTTTAGTACTAGAAGTAAATGTAAGTGGAAGTACTAGGAGTAAATGTTTAGTACTAGAAGTAAATGTAAGTGGAAGTACTAGGAGTAAATGTTTAGTACTAGAAGTAAATGTAAGTGGAGGTACTAGGAGTAAATGTTTAGTACTAGAAGTAACTGTAAGTGGAAGTACTAGGAGTAAATGTTTAGTACTAGAAGTAAATGTAAGTGGAAGTAATAGGAGTAAATATTTAGTACTAGAAGTAAATGTCAGTGGAAGTACTAGGAGTAAATGTTTAGTACTAGAAGTAAATGTAAGTGGAAGTAATAGGAGTAAATGTTTAGTACTAGAAGTAAATGTCAGTGGAAGTACTAGGAGTAAATGTTTAGTACTAGAAGTAAATGTCAGTGGAAGTACTAGGAGTAAATGTTTAGTACTAGAAGTAAATGTCAGTGGAAGTACTAGGAGTAAATGTTTAGTACCAGAAGTAAATGTAAGTGGAAGTACTAGGAGTAAATGTTTAGTACCAGAAGTAAATGTAAGTGGAAGTACTAGGAGTAAATGTTTAGTACTAGAAGTAAATGTAAGTGGAAGTACTAGGAGTAAATGTTTAGTACTAGGAGTAAATGTTTAGTACTAGAAGTAAATGTAAGTGGAAGTACTAGGAGTAAATGTTTAGTACTAGAAGTAAATGTAAGTGGAAGTACTAGGAGTAAATGTTTAGTACTAGAAGTAAATGTAAGTGGAAGTACTAGGAATAAGTGTTTAGTACTAGAAGTAAATGTAAGTGGAAGTACTAGGAGTAAATGTTTAGTACTAGAAGTAAATGTAAGTGGAAGTACTAGGAGTAAATGTTTAGTACTAGAAGTAAATGTAAGTGGAAGTACTAGGAGTAAATGTTTAGTACTAGAAGTAAATGTAAGTGGAAGTACTAGGAGTAAATGTTTAGTACTAGAAGTAAATGTAAGTGGAAGTACTAGGAGTAAATGTTTAGTACTAGAAGTAAATGTAAGTGGAAGTACTAGGCTGCTGTTTCTAAGAAAGTAGAAAGTAAGTGTTTTTAATAAATTGAGGGGACGCACGCGGTGGGGGATTCTAATAAAGCGGCCGGTGAGTGTTTATATCTTTGAAATAAAAATGCAGCCTTGCTGAATTCGAGTCGTGTACAGCTGAAGAGAAATGTGGAAGTGCTTGCTCTTTTTGGCAAGGCCACACTTCTATTAGTCACAGTGCTTTGTTCTCTCTCTCTCTCTCTCTTTCTCCTTCAGAGTTTTCCCCCTGCAGTTATTCCACCACGCTGTTCCGCTATTATGTTGCTGCTGCCTGGGATGCAGCTTTGTTTGTCCGAACCGTGTCCGCTGTCACCGTTTATGATGAATGTTCTCTGTGACTGTGACCATTGCATAATTGCTTGTGTAGGTGTACCCTCGGTACACCCTCCTTGTTTATGTACCCCAGTTTTGTACAGCGCTCAAACTCATGGCACCGTTTTAGAGGATTACGGGCCGAAATAGATTCCTGTAGGTGGTTTGGTGACATGTGGATGATAGGTATGAAAAAACAACATGTCCTCTGAGAATATGCTGGCTTTTGTTTGATGTCTAATCCTCTGGGGACTGGAGTCATGTGTAGGTGTGATGTTATTAATATAGGGTAAAATCTCCAAATGTAAAACTAACTTAATGAGATTTAATTCAGCATTAGATTTCAAGTAACAACTTTAAAAAAAAACATGTTTCAGGTTACTTTCTTTTGGCCATAGTCCAGTCATGGTTTATTTAGGCAGCGCCTTTTACAACAGATGTTGTCACAAAGCAGGCTTAGAGAATATCTAGGCCCCCAGTGGGCAAGCCAGGGGCAACAGGGGCAGGAAAAACCTGCCTTGGAGCAACCTCGAGAGAAACCAGAACCCATCCCAGCAAAGCAAGCACAAAAGCAATACAAACAGAAAAAGATTTAGAACTATATGTGATATCGTATATCATTGCTGTCCAATTTAAGAAATCAAGTATCTTCAAAATTGCAACTTTACAGGAGAGACCAAAAACCTTCTTTACTTTCAATGGAAGTCAATAGAACCAGAATGTTCCCCAAGCTATTTTGGAGCATTTCTATTGGTCCATTACTCATGAAATTTTAAAACAAGGTAAAAGGTCATTGGCGTGTTCAAATCATGCAAAAAACTTAAAATAGACAAAAATGGAGATATATGGTTTTCATTGGATAGTGACGATATACAGAAAAATGAAGAAACCTGTTGTGGTCCATCAGAGTAGCAACGAGAACCAGCTCAATGTTTGTGAGGCAAGAAAAGAAATGACTGATTCTTTTGATGGCAAGAGAATGATTAAGTAAGTGTTGTGAACATGTCTTACATACTATGGCGTCTGTTAAAAGCTTGTTCATACAGATGATCACACTGAAGGCTACAGAGGTTACGAGAAGTTTATGGTTCAGTGAATCCCAACATTTATGGCAGGAACCCCCAAGGAAGCCGCCCAAGCCCAGGAGATAACGACTTGGCCAGACGGATCACATGGGCCAGATGGAACGTGGAGGCAGGCCTATAAGAGTGTGCAGTAGCTGAGACCAGGGTAGACCAGGTTTTGAGATCTCCTTCAAGAACGTCTGTACCGTGGTATACTCAAGAGTAAAGCTTAGACTCTGAAATGGTCTCCTTCTTTATTTTGGCAGAAAGAAAAGATAGGAGTTTTCAATAAAGTGGCCAGTGAGTAGAAGCACAAGGTGGGTGTTTCTAATAAAGTGGCCAGTTAGTAGAAACACAAGATAGGTGTTTCTAATAAAGTGGCCAGTGAGTAGAAGTACAAGGTAGGTGTTTCTAATAAAGTGGCCAGTGAGTTGAAGTACAAGGTAGGTGTTTCTAATAAGGTGGCCAGTAAATGGAAATGCATGGTGTGTTTCTAAATAAGTAACCAGTAAGTGGAAATGGGAAGTGAATGTTTCTAATAAAGTGGCCAGTTAGTAGAAGTGGGAAGTGAATGTTTTTAATAAAGTGGCCAGTTAGTAAAAGTGGGTAGTGAATGTTTCTAATAAAGTGGCCAGTTAGTAGAAGTGAAAAGTGAATGTTTCTAATAAAGTGGGCTGAGAGTGCAAGCAAAAAGTAGGTGTTTCCAATAAAGTGACCAGTAAGTAGACGTGAAAGGTAGTTGTTTCCAATAGAGCTGCCAGTAAGTAGATGTGAAAGGTAGTTGTTTCTAATAGAGTTGCCAGTAAGTAGACATGAAAGGTAGTTGTTTCTAATAGAGTTGCCAGTAAGTAGACGAGAAAGGTAGTTGTTTCTAATAGAGCTGCCAGTAAGTAGATGTGAAAGATAGTTGTTTCTAATAGAGTTGCCAGTAAGTAGACGTGAAAGGTTATTGTTTCTAATGGAGTATCCAGTAAGTAGACGAGAAAGATAGTTGTTTCTAATAGAGCTGCCAGTAAGTAGACGTGAAAGGTAGTTGTTTCTAATAGAGTTGCCAGTAAGTAGACATGAAAGGTAGTTGTTTCTAATAGAGTTGCCAGTAAGTAGACGAGAAAGGTAGTTGTTTCTAATAGAGTTGCCAGTAAGTAGACGAGAAAGGTAGTTGTTTCTAATAGAGCTGCCAGTAAGTAGATGTGAAAGATAGTTGTTTCTAATAGAGTTGCCAGTAAGTAGATGTGAAAGGCAGTTGTTTCTAATAGAGCTGCCAGTAAGTAGACGTGAAAGGTAGTTGTTTCTAATAGAGCTGCCAGTAAGTAGATGTGAAAGGTAGTTGTTTCTAATAGAGTTGCCAGTAAGTAGATGTGAAAGGTAGTTGTTTCTAATAGAGTTGCCAGTAAGTAGACGTGAAAGGTAGTTGTTTCTAATGGAGTTGCCAGTAAGTAGATGTGAAAGGTAGTTGTTTCTAACAGAGTTGCCAGTAAATAGACGTGAAAGGTAGTTGTTTCTAACAGAGTTGCCAGTAAGTAGACGTGAAAGGTAGTTGTTTCTAATAGAGCTGCCAGTAAGTAGACGTGAAAGGTTATTGTTTCTAATAGAGTTGCCAGTAAGTAGACGTGAAAGGTGGTTGTTTCTAATAGAGTTGCCAGTAAGTAGACGTGAAAGGTAGTTGTTTCTAATAGAGTTGCCAGTAAATAGACGTGAAAGGTAGTTGTTTCTAATAGAGCTGCCAGTAAGTAGATGTGAAAGGTAGTTGCTTCTAATAGAGTTGCCAGTAAGTAGACGAGAAAGGTTGTTGTTTCTAATAGAATTGCCAGTAAGTAGACTTGAAAGGTAGTTGTTTCTAATAGAGTTGCCAGTAAGTAGACGTGAAAGGTAGTTGTTTATAATAGAGCCGCCAGTTCTAGTCTAGAGTGTAATGTCTTATTGAGCACTCTCAGTTGATGCTGGCAAACTCACATCCCCATATACCCCCACCTTCCATATGGCCAGACCATCATCTCCTGGGCATGAGGCAGATTCCTACCAATATTGAGCTGTTGTACACATAAGATGTGCCAGCCATAAACATCTCCTGAGTTCCTGATGACTGTCGTGAAGCTGAACATATTTGTGTCTGGCCATCTGTGTCCAAACACACTACATTCATCAGACGTGTTCTATCAAGCATCTTTGGAGCATTTCTATTGGACCATTCTTCATAAAATATACACACAATGTGAAGGACAGCTGCTGTGTTCCAATGACAAAGAGTTTAAATAATAATTTGGACAATAAGTGACAACATATTTACAGTGAATTACACTGAAACAAATAAATATTAGATTATAAATATATCTGATGTGTCCAATTTTGGTGCATAGCAGGTGCATCAGGTGCCGTTATCTCTGTAACTCCAGTTTTGGAAACTATTTTTTATTCACTTCGACGTTCTCCTTCCTTATGCAAGTGGATAATGTAATCTTAAATAATATGTCATCACCATCATCTCCAAAGTCAACTTTACAGGAGAGATTAAAGCCCTTATTTACTTTTAATGTGAGTCAATGGAACCAGAAGTTTTTCCAGGTTATTTTGGAGCCTTTCTATTGGTCCATTCATTATGACAGTTTTACACAATGTAAATGGCAGCACAACATACACATCAGTGTGACTGCAATGCTGAGAATGATCCACCACCGAAATAATAACTATACTATAATAATCTATTGGTGGTGAAGAACCATTTTGCCATGCAAAGTAACTGACTGGTCCGAATAGTTATTTGAGTTGAGTATTGGTTTCAAATACAATTGTGAGATGCAGTAAATGAACCTTCAGAAATGATCTGATTTTGATTTCTGCACTGTTAACTAATAAAACATGGTCTGATCATTACCTAGATCACAATTAAAGACAAACACAATCTAACTTAACTAATAACACACAAATAGCTGTACTTATTATGTCTTTCACTGAGCACATTGAGTAACATCCTCAGTGCTGGCTGGAAAAAGTAAGTGAACCTCTGAGGTTAATGACTTTTCCAAGACCTAAATGGTAAAAGGTGTTTCAGTTAAGGAGATAAGATGGAAAGAGTGGGATTCACAAGTGGTATAACCATAAATAATAACAACGCACAAAGTCTGATTACTGACAAATCAATTAATGGTTAAACAAGTTGTCTACAAATTTCAGGACTGTTGTTACTCTTGCTGTGAGTGGGCTTCTTATTAAGATCTCTCCACCAATATAATGGGCCCCTGACTTAGCATAGACTTTTGTTCTTGTGTCCACTATTACAAAATCACTGAACAAGATTGGCGCTCATTGTGGGACATCACAAAGGAAGCCACTGCTATGCAAAACGTGCTTTACAGCCCATTTCAAGACCACCTAGATGTTCCACAATGCACAAATGCACAATGTTTGGAGGAAAAACGCACAAAATTACCAACTTTCATCTCAACTGTGAAGCATGGTGGTGGGAGCGTCATGGTTTTGAGGCTGCTTTTCTGCCTCAGGATCTGGATGACATCATGATCATTGAGAGAACAATGAATTCAAAGGCGTATCAAAGGCGCAAGGTTTGCAACACACATTGACCCCAAGCATACAGGTAAATCCACTAAAGAATGATTGAAAAAGAAGAAGATTTGTTCAGTAACCACATTGAGATGCTGTGGTGTCACCTGAAGAGGGCTGTGAAAGTGAGTCATCTCAGAAATACTGATGAACTGAAACCCATTTGCAGGGAGGAACGATCCCAAATTCCTCCTCATGGTTGTGTTCATCCTATTTGCCGCCATGGGAAACGTTTTCTAGAGAAGATGCTGTTTGCCAAGTGCGAACAACTAATGCAGGGCATGAGGGGGAACTCAGAGAAACTTGGGGCTGGTGTTCTGGGTGGCTTTTGCTCCCCCCCGCCCCTTTTGGAAGAGATGGAGGAGCTGGGGAGGTGGTGGGGTGCGAATTTCTCTTATATAGAGCATGTAATGGTGGAAAGGAGGAGTTTGGGCGTGGTCCTTTCTTCCAAACTTAAGTTATTTCATAACTTAGGGAAGAAATTCAATTCAAGGGTTCCCTTACTTTTTCTAGCCTGCACTGGAGATGTTACTCAATGTGCTCAATAAAAGACATACAAGGTGCAATGGTTTGGGTGTTAGTGTAATTGGACTCAGATAATGATCAGATTTCATTATTAATCAGTGCGGAAATCCATTCCAATCCAATTCTAAAGGGTTCACTCACGTTTCCTTGGTGTATAGCAACTGTATTACAATTGCCTAAGGGTTTCCTAAAGAACCCTTATAATACAATAGCAATGCAACAAAGTACTCATTACATTAGGATGCATTACCTTTGAAGTTTGTTCCACAAGAGTGATCATTTCTTCAGCGATGGTTTGACAGATTTCCAGTGTCTGGTGCCAGCACTGACCTACCACTAGAACCTCAAACACCTTCAAAACTGATCTCAGATGAGCTCATAGCCGCAATCTTCTAAACGAAATCAAAAAAGGCACCTTGGACTTAAAATATGTGCTAAACTCTTAACGCCACTTTCAATGTTAACAACATTCAGTCCACTCATATATACAGCACTGATAGCTTCCCATTTCCCCAAGGACACATGTATTCATCTTCCGGCTGTCTGGTTTGAAATGGATATTTTGTTCCCTTCACTTTGGAAAATGACTCAAGGGGGAAGACTGTTTCATTAAGTTTCCAGCCCCCAAAAGATCCAATAAATCCTCCAATCTCCGCGCACTTCACGCTCTGCATCAAAGCAGGAGAAATGAGTTTATCTGGAAGTTGGGCAACTTTTTTAATTGGAACAGACGTGCCAGGACATGTTACACCAGCACATGACCTATAACCAAAAACAAACTGATTCCAACAACAGATTTAAATTGCTCTCCGGACAAAACCTCTGGGACACGTTCATAAAGCGATGATGGGGTTTAAAGTGTTGAGCATGGAAACTAATTTGGAAATATGTTCCCTCGTTTCAGATGAGCCATTAGAAAATGACATTACATTCCTCGGCATGCGCGTTCCTGCCCTGAAGATATATGGGATACATTTGGCTTTGCTGCTGTTTCTTATTAGGCAGATCAAGTCCAGGGTATAAATACGCTAAGATATTTATTCTTAACTGGAGCTTTTTTGTCGGTGTCGGGAAACAGGAGGGCCAAGGTAGTGTCAACACTTGTCAAGCTGGCATTATGAATGCAATAAAGAAATCGGAACTGACCGGGGAAGGAGCCAAAATTGACCACTGTTAGAGTGAAGATTAGGGACGGGGAGCAAAATCAATATGGTTCAATCATTTCTGAGCTCATTTCTTGGCCTCCCAGGCTCCTCTCAACTCAGATGCAGAGAAACATGTTTGTGTATTGTCACTGTCCAAAGAAAAACATGTCTACCAATTTTCATTCCTTCATGTCATTTGAACGCGACAGCTGCTCTTTATATCCCATGATGAATAGACCAATAGAGATGCTCCAACATTGTTTAGAATAAAACCTCATTACATTAACTTACATTGAAAGCAAATTCAATATTGGAGACGCTTTACAGGAGAGACCAAAAACATACTTTACTTTCAATGTAAGTCAATGGAACCAGAATTTTCCTCAAGCTGTTTTGGCGCACATCTATTGGTCCATTCATCATGACATTGTCACACAGTGTTAACGGCCATTGGCGTGTTCAAATGATGAAGAAAACATAAAATCCACAAAATACATGTTTTTCATTGGACGGCAGCAATATATTTTCAAAGTGTGGTGAAGTTGCAATACAATCATGTCCATAAGTGTTTGGACGGTGACTTTATTTTTTAAATGAAGCAGTCAAGATATGTTAAGCTTTCAGCTTTAATGCACAGGTTTAACAAACACTGCATTAACTGTTTAATCACTATAGTCATTGTTTACATATAGTCCCTCCAGGCTCAAATGGTGGTCCCAAGTGGTCAAACTAATGAAAACCCTTTTGCTGTCATTGACTGCCTGCAGTCTGGGCACTATAAACATCACCAAATGCTGAGTTTCCTCCCTTGAGATGCTTTGCCAGGCCTTTACTGCAGCTGCCTTCAGCTGCTGCTTGTTTATGGGTCTTTCCACCTTAACATGCTCAACTGGGCTGAGGTCAGGTAGCTGACTCTGTCATTTACGAACAGTCAATTTCTTTGTCTCAAGCAGCTCTTGAGTTGCTCTTGCGGTTTGTTTTAGGTTGCTATCCATTCTGTACTGTCGGGCACTGTTCTATCAGTTATACAGCATTTGATTGATACTGAAGTATAACTCTAAACACTTCAAAGTACACTCTGCTACTTCTACCAGCCGTCACTTCATCAGGCCCAGTTCCTTCGGCAGACATACCTGCTAATGCCATAACACTGCCTCCGCCATGTTTCATAGATGATGTTGCATGCGCTGGATCATGAGCCCTTCCTTTCCTTCTCCAAACTCTTTTAGTCCTATCAATTCATCTGTCCAAAGAATTTTATTCTGACCACATATTGAGCAGATACCAGATACATATCCATCGCTTGGAAGCAACTTCAGACTATTTGTCTCCTTAATCTGTCATAAAACAATAAGGGAACCAGAATAAATAAAAAAAACCCTCCAGGTGCCACTCCAGATGACTAACACGCCTTGTTAAAAAGAGCCCGTTGTATTGTGTAATCGGTAATACCTGCTGACTGATAGGTCACTCCTGTGCAGTAGTTGGCGCTATGTATCATGAAGAGTTGTAATCCACCCCACTGTCTATATAAATCCACCATTGTAAAGAGAAGGAGGAGAAGAGGAGAGTCAAACGCTCGGGAGAGATATCACGACAGCAGCCTACTTGGTGATTGGATGGTGAAATAGTCAGAGTGATTGTTTAAAGTCACTGTTCTGTTAAGAGAGGAGATCGTTTACAGTAGTTGAACTTTGCTGATGTTACAGTGTGATATGTCAGTTCACCCACAAGTATCAAGATAACTAATAATTATGCTCTTCTGAACTGAGCAGGCTTGGCACTTAGTCAGACAGAAGTCTTAGTTATGGTGCTGGCTTGATTAAGCTCTGCACTATGTTCATGTCAAGATGGCATCATCGATAGATTTTTTTTTAAACTGACTGATTGTGGGGTGTTTGTATTTGTTTTTGCATGTGCTTTTATATTTGCAAGATGCACTTTATGAAAACAGTATAACATTTACAGATTTTGACTGCAGTTGATTGGGTTTCTTGAATATTCATTGTTGTAGTCTCTGGACCCCCTACAATAGCTTTGGCCACCCTTTGGTCACCCCAAGGATAAAGGTCTAGCTCCGCCATCTAAATCATACCACAATAGTCTAATCAAACTGACATGAATTAAAATAAATTGTAACTCATGATGCAATTTATAATTTTCATATAAATCATAACTGTAATTCAACTGTTGCAAGTTTATATATAAATCTAAAACTTAATAAATGGCGGAAGTACATCACCTAGGGAGATCAACAATGTGTGATGAATGCCATGTGTCAAATGTATTGAGCATTTCTTTCTTACTGGACGTTTGACTGGACGTTTGGCTGTCCATATATATATATATATATATATATATATATATATATATATATATATATATATATATATATATATATATATATATATATATATATATATATGTTCAGCTAGATCTTATACTAAAATATGAGATATGAGATCTTTCACTGAGAAGACATTGCTCAGAAGAAAAAGAAAATCCTAAGAAAACCTTCTTTTCTCAGAAACAGAGGTGTCACATCCTACTGTATATATAACAACACTGTGAATGTGAGCTCTGTCAGAAAAAGTCACAGGTGTTCTCCAGGAGAAGGACATAGACCTCATCTATCCAGGACATTCCATCAGCTGGCTGACAGGAGGAGGAGAAAAATGGGGAGCAGCCAGCGCCTCCGGCCTTCTGAAGCTGGGAAATTCGCGGAATTCATTGACACCTTACATGTCCTCTACTCACAATCGCCTGTCCTGACAGGCTAGACAGGATATCCAGGCTGCCCTGTGAGACAGGAGTTATATAATATCTAAGAAGCCACTGAGGAAATCTCAGTACACACAGATGGTGAAAGGTGCTACTTTTAAGTGTTTACACCTTAATATTCATTCAAATATTCATCAGCGTCTCTCATTATGTGAAGACTAAATTCAACTGGTCTTTCCAAATTTCTATATAAATAAACAATTATGGTGAAAATAAACACACTTAAATTGATTTCAGTTGGTATATATCACAAAACATGGCAACCCTTCCTATCCCACTTGGAAGCTGGTTCCTCCAGAGTAAACTTATTTGCTTTTCTAACTTTAATAGTTGCTGGCTTTGCAATGTAAGGGGTATTAGTTTTAGATTTTGATACGTGCTGTGATTAAGTGCTAGATATGACTCCTGACTGTCCGTTTATGATTTTGGGTTGTGTTACTCTTTTTTTGTTTGCATTTTTATTTGGTTTTGGTTTGTTGGTTTGTCTTGTAATATTTTCTTTATTTTTTATTTTTATTATTTTGTTTTATTATTTATTTATTTATTTATTTATTTATTTATTTATTTATTTATTTATTCATTTATTATCCCCCCCCTTTTTTGTTTTTATGAGTCATTAGGCTTGTATCTTCTATGATTTTGTAAATGTAGATTAATCATTACACTAAATGTATGTATAAATAATTGGCTACTATCTGTTATGCTGGTCAACTAGTACATTAAAATAAAATTAAAAAAAATAAAAAGCATTGAAAAAAAATAAATTGATGAAAGAATAAATTGATTTTATGCAAAATTCTTAATTCTAGAGAAACTTACCACGACAGAGCTGATCACAGTGGTAGTGATGGGAACCAGACGTCTGAAGAATTTAATGCCTTTAAAAGCTCCCTCACAGAAAGTTATTACATGAAGTGGTTATTATCACTCTGCCTGGTGTCTGGTATCATGTTTTATGACAGTTCTTGGTCTACAACATTTCATATTTATGGCTCCTACTTCAATCTCTTAGCATTTGTTTAGGTGTTTTTTGCTCAGCATTCAACTCAATAGGCTTCTAGTTCTATCCACAGATTTAGGGATGATGGTTAGGTCGGTGGGTCAATGAGGGCCATGACAAAACCTTAAGCTTGTGTCTGTGGAGGTAGTCCATTGTGGATTTTAAGTTGTGTTTAGGATCATTATCCTCTTTCCATCTCCAGTTGTTTTAACAGACTTTGTGATGTTTGCTTCCAGACATTGCTGGTGTTTAACTGAATCCATTCTTCTCTCTACCAGTAAGATGCTCCTTGTGCCTCTGGCTGCAACACAAACCCAAGGCATGATGTGAATCCACCCCCATGCTTAACAGTAGGAGAGGCACCCTTTTGTCTCCAAACATACCCCTCATTGCTCATTGCATCCAAAGAAATTCTGTTTTTTCACAGAACATGTTTCCAACAAGCATCAGGCTTCTTTAGATGGTCATTTGCAAACTTCTGATGCCAACTTTTGTGGTGAGAATGCAGGTTTTCTGCCGATGACTCTTCCATGAAGGTCACATTTGGTGATTCTGCACAGTAGATCAGTGCACCACCCACTCCAGAGTCTGCTTAACCTTCCTGGAGATCTTTGGAAGTCCAACCAGGTTTTTGGTTTGCCTTTCGTGCAATCCAAATTTTCTTGGTCTTCTAGACCTCAGCTTGACCTCCACCTGGTAAATCTCATAGTAACTGAGGAACCGGCTACCTGACCACTTTTAGCTATCTTCTTACAGCTTCTACTGCTTAGTAGGAATCAGTTATTTTAGTGTGCAGAGTGCTGGGCAGCTGCTTAGAGGAGACCCTGGCTGCTGATTGTTGGGAGGAGGTTTGATGAGTTGATGAGTACTTTTAAAGCATTGAAATTGGCATCACCAGGACTTTCCTAAGAATTACTGTAAACAAGCCAGAGACCTAGCAGGCTAATTAAGGGCTGAGAACTTGGTAAAGGTTATCTGAGAGGTCAAATCTGTTGGGGTGCCCAAAAGTTTGCAAGGTGCTACTCCATAGAAGTCTGTACAAAACCAAAAAAACACACTAATCTGGTTTAAAATGTTGGAAAGAATGTTGTAACCTTACTCCTTTTGGAAATCAGTTTGGGGGAATGATTGTGATCAACTGAGCTGTACCCACATATTCCTGTGTGTGTAACTAAACTTAAAGTCAACACTAAAGGTCTCCTGACTTCTGATTCCTGAAGGCCGAATTCAATTAATAGATCCTCAACAAACTGGAAATGCTGAAAAATTGAGTGTTGAGTGGAATTTTTGCTAATATTCCATAAAATGTTTCCACTGTAGATACCTGGGCAACATCTGCTACAGCAGGGGTCACTAATAGGCGGACCGCGGTCCAGACCCAGACGTTGTCCAATGCGGACCCAAACTGATAAACTATTGAGAATGATTTAATTTTGACTGTGTTTATTTTAAGCGTCTTTACGGTATACAGGCGTTTAATTTGTGAAGCTGAGTTAACAAGAAGACACACGTTTTATTTACTTTCTCTATAAATAAACACTTTAAGATGAACTTTTCTTCAAAAGCATTCCGTTTTTTTTAATGTAGCCCTTGTTCTTACTTTTGTAAGGCCAAAAAATATTTGGAGCTTTATAAATAATTCATTCAGTTCAGCATTTAAACAGTAAATATACTGAAATATACTGAACGTTATGTGTGATGTGTTGGTGTTTCAGTAGCTGATGGTATAAGATGCTGATACTAGGCTACTTCAGTAAACAGGATACACCAACACAAGTTAGAAATGACGTCGGTTCGGACCTTGTCCTGAGGAAATCTCCTCTAACTGGACCTTACTGACCCTAATTAAACACCCCTGAGCTACAGCAACAACCTAACACCAACCTGGGATGCTGAAGGGTGTAAAATCAGGACTAATCAGATCTGGATGTATGTTTTTTAGGTAAACTAATATAAAAATGGCTCCAACATGTCTGGTTCGCTTAGCAAGACAATCCAACTTTCTAACATAGTAGCTTATAAGCTATGTAGTAATTAAGGATCCCCACAGTTTCCCAGCTTAAACGCAACGGCTAGCATAACATGTAGCTTGTATTATTCCAGCAGGCAACAGAAACAACAGCTCACACCACATTTTCCAGAAAGCATTGCAATGCTTTTACTCCATTCTCTCTTGAGCAACACTAGCCCATAACATTTTCCAGCTTATTAAATAAGTTATAACTCAGTAAAGTAAGAGGAAAGTCTGTCAGTGAAACATCATAATTTAGACAAGTTGTCGGGTATACGACGTGAAGGAAAAGCTTAAAACGATGAGGGCCTTGAGGCCTGCTGGCTGTCTGTCTGTCTGTCTGTCTGCTGGCTGCCAGACGGGGTAGCAGAGAGTAAGAAAGGTTGATGTGTAACTGCTAAAGCGTGAACTGAAGCAGACAGGCTAAGCTTTGTTCTGTCACTCAGTGCTATTCTTGGAGAAGAATCCCAGCGGAGCGTAAAACTTCAGCTCTGAGAAATGAATACCCCCCTCACTTTCCCAACTTCGAGCACTCGGCTTCTTTAAAAGTGTGTATCTCTTGTTTTAGTTCTCTCCTTCATTTGCTCCCATTTTTGCATAAATCAGCATAAACACGTGTTCCAATCAAGGGCGAGCTTGTTGTGCTTTTATGCCGTGTTTTACATTTTTTTTCCTCTTTTTTTTCATTTTCATCGCCAATTTCCACTCCTTTCGTTTTCAGGACCCCTTTGTTTTTGATCGTCTCCCCGCCGGCGTCCTCCTACCGCAGCTACAGCGCGGAAAGAGCGCGAGCTGACGAAGGAAAAGAAAAAACAAAACAAGTCTTTGAGCTTTCGTTGCCTTAATGATCAGGGAGGGAAGCCAAGCGCAAGATCAAACGCTCACGTGAGGGTGTATTAATTGAACGGAGACCAATTATCCCTTAATGAGGACCAGCTGAGAAGGAGTTCCCTCTTCTCCCCAGAGGCTGAGAAAGAAAGAGGGTAAACAAAATAGGCCGAGACGATCCCCGTGGATCAGGCTTCTCTAACCTAACAGAAGAAACTTATTCATCCGCAGATGAATCCGTTTCTAGCAACTGTTGCTAGGTTGGACAAGCTACAGGTTACACAGCGGTGGCAGCAGTTGCATTTGAGCTGGGAAACTGTGGGGATCCTTAATTACTACATAGCATTGAGCTTATAAGCTACTATGTTAGAAAGTTGTATTGTCTTGGTAAGCGAACCAGACATGTTGGGGCCATTTTTAAATTAGTTTACCTAAAAAACATACATCCATATCTGATTAGTCCTGATTTTACACCCTTCAGCATCCCAGGTTGGTGTTAGGTTGTTGCTATAGCAGATGTTCACCAGGTATCAGGCCTCTAACCTAACAATAGAACTTGTTGATTATCCATAAACATGCTCTTTTTGTAGACTCTGCCTCTACGGTGACACGTTTTATGAATTATTAGCAAAAAATCCAATCAACATTCAAATTTTCATTATTTCCAGTTTGAAACGCCACACTGGATGGTGTAGCTATTTAATTGTTTGACCATAGTTTGGGGATTGTGAAACCTTGAGTTTCTCACTAGGCAGAACTGGACTATTACTTGTAAAGCTGATCCAACGTGATCCAATCAGATCAAGGAACTACAAAAAAACACTTCTGGGGGAGGGGCTTAGATAGATCATGCCTACAACTGCTTTCTTTTGTACTAGCTATGGTGACATGGTGGTTATTTTTTAATATGATGTGATCACAAATTAACATATTGAGACTATGAGTTAAATTTATTGTTGCCTTAAATTAATATATTGTTTATATTATGCGTTAATATATTATATGTATATTAAACGTTTCTCAATATATTCATTTGTTGCTATGAGAACCTTAATTCATGGTTTCAATATATTAATTTGTGGCAACGAAAAACTTAACTTATGTTAAATAGTCCTGGGCAAGCCACATCCCTAAGGGGACAATGTGATATATATTTTTTAAATAATGTAGGGCCTAGTGGCCTCAGTGAATATACTGAGGCCACTAGTTAAGTTTCCCTTAATTAATTACTCAAGTTTCTCAAAATCTTATTTTGTGGCCATGACAAACTTAATTCATAGCCTCAATACATTAAGTTGTGACCACAGGAATCTTAACTTGTGGCCTTAATATGTTCATTAGTCCCTAAGGTGACATGGTGATTATTTTTTAAGAATAATAATTTCATAATTCTCCACAAATAAACATATAAAGTTATGTTCTCATTGTGAAAAATTAAGGTCACAAGGTACGTTTCACAATGTCTATAGCTATAAGAACCTAAAATGTGACCTCAATATATACATTTTTGACCATGAGAAACCTAACCCATGGCCTTTATATGTTAATTTGTGACTATATATTCATTTATGGCCTCAAGATATTAATTTGTGGCCACTTCTTTTTTAAAAATAACCACCTTGCATGCCAGTGTTTGGCTGCCCCGTCAAATGTTAAGGTGATTTTTATAACAATGACTATTTATTTATTAATTTGTGGCCACTTCTTATTTAACAATAACCTCCACGTCGCATTACATGTCAAAGTTTGGCCACCCTTGTCAAATGATATGATGATTTTTATAACTATGACTGTATATTTGCAGAAAATTGATGTAAAAGTTGCACATTTTGTATTTTAAGTTTTATTTTTAACCCATATGTTCCAATTAGCAGATAAATAGAACTGGTGCCCTGAAAAAAAGACCAATCACTATTTATTTAAGTGTGCTCCTTGTAGAGGATGTGTTTACTTACCTTCACTAAATCAGGAAAGCATAAGATTTGACTGGACAATAGAACCTTGTGACAATAAATCTAAACTGAATGGACTCTAATGGGAAAATCAACTCCAAGCTAATGACCTCTGGACTGTTCGCCAGTAAGGTGGAGCCACAATTTCGCGGTTTCTAATAAAGTGGCCAGTTTTGCAGTAAATATAAAGCATGCATTAATTCCTCCTGAACTTCCTGAACTCTATTAGCGTCCCTCCGTGCTGATAACGATCCCCAATTACACCACAGCATTGTGTCCTTGACTTCCACTTGTAGCGAAGGGGGTTCGTTTTCAGCGCCGAGCGAGTCTCCGGGAAGAAAAAGCAGGAGCCTCCTGTCTTCCCTCTCTTTGGTTCGCTCCTTCTCGTTCCCTCATGCAAGGGCACACAGGCACGTGTACGATCTCCCGCACGCACGTGTGCATGTGTGCACCCAAACACGCGCAAACACGCTCCCTCGCTGCAGCTGCTGTCACGAAGGCTGCACTCCGCACGGCACCCTGTCTCTTAGGGGCCAGTCAGCCGGAGATCTGGTGAGCAGGACACATACAACACAGGCGGGCTGACAAACACACAGGTACCTGCCACAGACCTCAACAGCGGCCAGCAAGTCGGATAGTCGCTGTCCTCCTCCTCCTCCTCCTCCTCCTCCTCAGCTGGAAAAAAGTCTGTTTCCATGACAACAAGAGAATTAAGGGCGCAGGAGCAGCATCCCAAAAACGACACACTGGTTTGGCGTCCGGCCACTTTAATTTACAGCGCTGTGCGCGGGTTAGTGAGATGTTTGACCAAAAGGGAAAACACATTTTAATGGAATTTGCTTACCACATGTTTGGCGGTCTTTACCTCTGGGGGCCACGGTGTCGTTTTCTGCTTGGCCATGCAAGCAGTGGGTCTGAGCTGTTCTCGTCTGAGGGGGGAAAATTAATAGTGGGTCTGAAAATCCATCTCTAATATTCTCTGTGAATCTGTGAACTGATGAGTCACACGGCCAGAAATGTCCTACATTGGTTGGAGGAGATGATCAAGACTTCCAACTACTACCCTGGACCCCTAATTAACCAGACTGACTTGAACCCAAATGAGCATTTGTTCTTCTCCTCCACTGGCCATCACTGCTGTTTCTCTCCTCCATTGACCATCACTGCTGTTCCTCTCCTTCATTGACCATCACTGCTGTTCCTCTCCTCCACTGACCATCACTGCTGTTCTTCTCCTCCACTGACCATCACTGCTGTTCCTCTCCTCCACTGATCCTCACTGCTGTTCCTCTCCTTCATTGACCGTCACTGCTGTTCCTCTCCTCCACTGACCATCACTGCTGTTCCTCTCCTCCACTGTCCATCACTGCTGTTCCTCTCCTCTACTTACCATCACTGCTGTTCCTCTCCTCCACTGATCCTCACTGCTGTTTCTCTCCTCCACTGACCATCACTGCTGTTCCTGTCCTCCACTGACCATCCCTGCTGTTTCTCTTCTCCACTGACCATCACTGCTGTTCCTCTCCTCAACTGACCATCACTGCTGTTCCTCTCCTCCACTTACCGTCATTGCTGTTCCTCTCCTCCTCTGACCATCACTGCTGTTCCTCTCCTCCACTTACCGTCACTGCTGTTCCTCTCCTCCACTGACCATCACTGCTGTTCCTTTCCTTCACTGATCCTCACTGCTGTTTCTCTCCTCCACTGACCATCCTCTCCTTCTTCTCCTCCACTGACCATCACTGCTGTTCCTCTCCTCCACTGACCATCACTGCTGTTCCTCTCCTCCACTGATCATCACTGCTGTTCCTCTCCTCCACTGACCATCACTGCTGTTCCTCTCCTCCACTGACCATCCTCTCCTTCCTCTCCTCCACTGACCATCACTGCTGTTCCTCCACTGTTGTTCTGCTGAGCTGATGTCCAGGCAAAAAGACATGAAATCCGATCATGAAATACCTCTTCAGACGCCTGGTTCCTATCACCACCAATGTGAACAGTTCTGACTCTAGAATAGAGCATCTCACCTCAAAAAACTCCAAATCAAATAAATTGAATTTAAATCTGTGGAAATCACTTATGAATGGAGTGTTATAAACTATTAGTGTTGATCCACACACTAATACACATTGATTGATGGTACCTACTCAGCCATCTCTGCCTATTCTAACTCTGTTCTTGTTATTGATAGTATTCCTGTCAGCCCATCCTCCACTGTGGGAAAGCTTGGTGTCCTGTTGGACCCATATCTCGTCTTTATTCCACAAATAAAATCTCTGACTAAGTCTGTGTTTATCCATCTCCTTAGTATCACTATGCTCCACCTATTGCTTACCTTGGAGGATGCTGAGATCCTGGTGCTGCTTTCAATACATATAGATTATTGTAGCTCTCTGTTCTATAATTTACCATTTAAAACTTTTTAGTACATTCAAAACTTTTTAGAGTCTCACTAAGTCCCACTAAGAAATCTGCCCCATCACCTGCGTCCTTCATCAGCTTCCCTGGCTACCAGTTACAGAACACATCCACTATAAAGTCCTGCTGTTGACTTTTAAAGCTTTGCATGGCCTTCACCCACCTATCTGTCTGCTCTTCTTCATTCTTATGTCCTATCGGCTAAGGTCCTCTGATTCTGCTCATCCAGCTGTACCAGGTTTAGGCTTCCTCTACGAGTAGCAGGTGTTTTAGTGTAACTAATTATTATTTGTGGTATATTATTCTCAGATTTTCTTTTTATTATTATTATTTTCTGACAGATCTTCATCTCGTCCCTCAGTTTTTGAAATATTAACACTATTCCAACCCCATATCACCCGGTCTGATTGTGTAATTCTTGTATACAGCTTTTTAATTTGATGCATGGATTCTGGAAAACTACAAATTTTCCAGGATTTTCTTCCCATAGAGAATGAATAGATTGGAACTTTACACTTTGATTTGAGATACTTTTGCATGACCGGCAGACACCGTTTCACACACACTGACTCAGGACGGACCCCCGACCACGACTGTAGTGTTGATTTGACCCGCACTCGTTTGTTTGTTGTTTTATTCATCCCTCTTTTTTTCCCCATAGAGACCCATTCATTTTTGAACATTTCATTTAACGTACAGCCTCCAAACTGCCCATACTCACTCAGGACATGTCCCCAAACACACTGACCTGCACTCCTCTACTTGTTGTTTATTCATCCCTTGTTTCTCTCATATAGGCCCATTCATTTTCAATCCCATGAAAACGTTGTTTTGTTAAACCTACGACAAAGACTGACCCACACTCCTCTATCTTCTCTATATTATGAACCGCCGCCATCACTCAGATCACAGGATGCTGGTTTTCGATTCGTTCCAAAAATTCAGAGGACTTCAAAGGGGGGAGCTTTTCCTACAAAGCCCCCAAATTATGGAATAATCTCCCAGTTAATGTTTGGGACTCTGTCACAGTCTCAATATTTAAGTCTAGACTGAAAACATACTTGTTTAGTTTAGCTTTTGGTGATTAATCTTCTCTTTTAGATAAAGGCAGGAGATCTGGGGGTTCATGGACTCAGAGGTTTATGGTAAACTGAGATGTTGGTGCTGTTGTCCCACCACTTCATGCGATCACACAGGTTTGTTGACAGTGGAGTGGGGGGATCCCAGTGTCTCAGGGTGGTCTCATGTCTATGTTCTTCTGGTTCTCTCCTTTTAGTTTAGGCTGTTATAGTTAGATCTGCCAGAGTCGCCAGCCACACTCTGAAATTCTGAATATTCATATTCTCTACAGTCAAACTCCTGAGCCCAACTAACTCTCTCTCTTTACTCTTCCTGAGGTAATGACTGTCCTCCCGTCTGTTGAACGCTGTTGAAGGACTGATCATCAGGGCCTCCTCCTCACCCATTACCAGTCAGCTCTCCTGTCCATTTGTGTCAACTGCTACACCCTCAGTTACATCACTGTGCCATCCAGATGCGCCACCATTGAGATAGGATGGGACTGTTTCAGCTCACGCCCACTTTACATAAAGACTCAGTCAGAGACTGCCTCAGCCAGAGACTGCCTCAGTCAGAGACTGCCTCAGTCAGAGACTGCCTCTACCTGTGCAGCTTCTAAAGCTTTGCTATCCAGATTTCAAACAGAGACTCTTTTCTTTGGTGTTTAGTTTATTAAACTGTAAATACTGTTTGGCCAGAGGAGGACGGGTCTCCCCATGTTGTTACGTTGGATAGTTCTTAATGTGGGGACTTGCTTTTTTGGTTAATAGTGTCGTTGGTGTAATCAGGTTCATGGTGGGCATCACTACTTGTGTTGGGATGAGTGCTTGCAGTGGGCTTCTCTCCAGCTCATTAAAGTCCAATAAGGTGCCCTATGTTTTCCGTGTCTCCTTCTTTGCTAAGATGTGACATTTGATGTCAGAAGAATTTGAAGATGTCCGGTGGAGAGGAGTGGACCCTGCTAGGGACTGTGGAGAAAGAGGCAGCACGATGAGGAGGGGCACAAGAAGCAAGGATGCGTTGGATGGCAGTGTTCAATGCAGAAACATTGCAGTTAGTAAGCTGTTAATTGTGTTAATTTATGATGGTAATGCATCCTTATGGGATTCTTATCTTATGCTATCACCAAGCTAGCACTCGTGTAACATTCTTACACTATAATGAACCAGGACAAATGATAATCCAGAGATTGGGTTCATCCAGAATGAGATTGACAGCAAATGTGTGTTTATAATTACTTTTATTCTGATTTGTTATCATACATAGGTCTACATGAGACAAAATGTACTTACCAACAGGACGTCACAGCAGCTTTACTTTAAGGAGAGCCAGGTTCACTCGATATGTGTGGCCAAGTAAATAAGACCTACTGCTTAGGGGTGGACGATATGGCTCTACAATAATATCACAATATATCATGGTATTTTTGCGATAACGATACTCTTGGCGATATGACAAAACATTTAATTAAATAAAATATTTCAAGAATTCATACTGCAGCAAAATGAAAATTAAATTTTATTATTGCATACAATATGATACGGCTATTTCTTTTGCTAAAAACAGTAAAAGTAGTACCTGATGTAATAATTAGTGATGGGTGATATGGTACGATATTTCAGGGTATAATATCGTTTACCATATTCAAAAATGTTGGTGATATTATTATTATTGTGTACGATACGATATGGAACACCCCTACCACTGTTGATTAGTGTGATGGAGTCTCTTAATGCTGTAGTCTTTTCAGTAGTGTCCTAGACAAGAACCAATCAAAACCCACACTGAGGATGAATGAAGTCACATGTATTAAAGATCTACACGACGGATATGATAACAGAAATTAAAAGAAGGACACAAAAAAAACAGAGCTGGTAATTTTAAGGGAAACAAGTGCTGCAAAGATAACAATGCAGCAAAAACTATACAACTGGAAAAGATACAGGAGACAGTTACAGATGTGAGGTAACATGTGTAACATGTAACATTGTGGGGACACTTTTAGTCTCTCTTTTTCTCATAGCAAGTCACAAATTAGAGAATGTGATAATTCTGAAATATTAAGGTTTTTTTTAGTCCAATTTTGGAGAAAAAGATCAAAGTTTTGACTCAGTATCTCGTAATAGTGACTTACTTTCTTGAAATTCAACACATTTTTAAAATGGATTGATTCTTGTTATTGCCATATGACAAGTTGGTGTAAACTTTTTTTCTGGTGCAACAAGATAACATTTATAAGCATCAAATATAAACCTCACAAATACACAATTTGACATAACAAGTCCAAATTTTGGCAAAGTGTTCAATCTGAGATATTAAGCCAAAATTTGGAGAAAATAAGTCTGAACACAATGATGTTGTGGGGACACTTTAGTTTTAATTTAAAAACATAAGAATCTCTTACATAATCTTATATTTCTGATTTTGAGAATATGTAATATGAAGTAACTTCTTTCTTAGAATATAAGTCTCTATTTTGAGATGCTAAGTTAAATTCTGGAGAAAAACATCAAAACTTTGACTACATATTACAAAACAGTGACTTACTGTCTTAAAAATGTAATCCTTTGTTTTTGATTGATTGATTTAATTTTATTGTATTATGATAAATTGGTATTGAAACAGAAAACAGTATTAGAAAAAAATGACAGACTTTTCATTTTTGTATATAATGTTTCATTTATCTTTGATAAGATTTTCAGGTTAAAAAATTGTCAAAAAGTTTTCCCACAAAATTTAATTGATAAGACAAAATTCTAAATGTTATTTTAACTTGTATTTCCTTTTTCAGCTCAAGAATTTATGTTACTAATTTGGACAAGTAAAATTAAAATTCAGAAGTTTTTGCTAGTAGACAATAAAAAAAATAATAAAAATATAGAAAAATCTTGTTCAAAAAGCTTGATTCAAAGCTAAAAGCAGAAAATCAATTGAACATATATTTTAAACATATAGTCAGAATCTCAAGTCAAGTTACTTTTCACATATTTGGATTACATGTTAAACCTACTTTGCCTTTATAGGGAGGGCACTTTCCAAACAGTGAACTTGAGTATTTGTGTAAATTAAAGAAATGTAAAGTTTACCAGTACTCCTCATTTATAGATGTTTAAACCTGTTACTGCCACAGTATTTGCCCCTAACCTCGCAGTAAATCTGGTGATGTGTTTATGAATTTTCCCAGCATTGAACCTCTATGTTATTGACAGACGGAGACATTGCAGAGACACGGAAATGAAAGCTTGGTATCATACCTTTATTCTTAAACAATCCCTAATGTCATTCTGCTTTGTAATATCAATGCATATTTATTTTTTTGTACATCTCATAGTTCATAATGCATAATATGACAGTGTTCCAGTAGGTGAAAACATCTGCAAACATGAAAAATAAACAGTTCTGTTCTTTTTTTGTTTCTTTTTTTTGTTTGTTTGTTTGTTTTTTACACAGCAAGAAAAGGAAACCCACATTTTTTTTACAGCCGGTTCACACTTTTCCTTTGGAAGGAACTCACCTTCTCCTCGACCACGCCCCTCGTCCCTAATCCCCAGCCCCACCCCCCATCCGTATGGCCTGTCCACTCAAGATTAAGAAGAAACACAGCATTCCTGATTCATGCGTTTGAGTCTCTTGCTATTTTTGCACATTATCCCTTCGCTCTCCCATCGCGGTTGGCTCGGGCTCATTGCTGCCCCTATTGGAAGACTGGTGAATAGCATAATGTTTTCAACAGAGCTCTGCTGTAAAGCAGCTTCTGCACGTCCGCCCACCCCCACCCCCCGAGACCACCACGGACCAAAACACCCACCCACCCTGTCCACGCCTCCAGCCTGGAAGCCCCTCAACGAGAGGCCACACTAGTGGCCAGTCTTTGTGCTTTGGGCTGGACAGGGCTAGCGGTGTGCTGAACAACGTTATAACCTCAGACTAGGGCTTCCTGAGTTGGAGAATGCTGGGGAAAGGAGGTATAGAGTAGTAGTTATTTCACCGTCTGTGGAGGCATAAGCTGGGCTTAAGTCAGCTTTGCTGTAGCTCAGAAGTGCTCGTCCGAATTACGGGGGGAGAAAAAAACCATACAAAAATAAAAAACACAAGCATCTGGGATGGGCGCCAGGAATTTTTTGGACGGGAAAACCCGAAAAATTCAGTTTCCAGCTATTTACAGATTCTCGCCGCCGTCTGAGGTGTTACACCGTATCGTGTTCCAGGTGAGGCAGACAAGCTGCAGCCGACGGGACACACAAACATGCACAAACAATCTGTACTCAATCCAGAGCTGCGATTCAGAAAGCCGTGAAGAACGCATGTGTGGAAAATGGGAAACATGGAAGTCCAGCTTAAAGGAATACTCCAGCATCTTAAAGCCTGACCTCTGCATCTGCAGTACACACTTACAACACAGTCATTTCTTCAGTATGTATAACAGAAGCCTCAACACAGAATTACAGTAGAAGGCAATGGGCAGTTGGCCTTACAACCCAATACATGTTGTTTGCATGACTGTTTTCGAGGCTGAAACATGCTACACATACAGTGGTGCTTGGAAGTTTGTAAACCCTTCATATTTTTTTTTTATATTTCTGCATAACTTTGACCTAAAACTTGATGAGATTTTTACACTAAGTCCTAAAAGTAGTTCCAAAGAACCCAGTTAAACAAAATAGACAAAAATATTATACTTATCCTATTATCCTTTTATTTATTGAGGGAAATGATCCAATACTGGATATCTGTAAGTGACAAAAGTAGGATTAGCAGCTAACTTTTTGATCAATGGGATAACAATTGGGTGTGACGAGGCTATTGTATTTGAAGAAGTAGAAACGTGTACCATGGCAGGAACAAAGGCTTTTTCTGAGGGCCGTGTATGCTCTTCAGGCTGGACAGGGTTACAAACCCATCCCCAAAAGAGTTTGGTCTCCACAGACAGACAGACTGTGTAGAATAGTAGAAATTCAAGACCATTACTACCCTCCCCAGGAGTGGTGGACCAACCAAGATGACTCCAAAAGCAAAGGTGTGTAATGATGTGTGAGTTCATAAAGAAACCCAGTCTAACTTCTAAGAAACTAAAGACCTCTCTCACAGTGGTCCATCACCATCAGTAGAATACTCAGCAAACAATGATGTGGGGAATGGTTGCAAGGGCAAAGCCACTGCTCTCCAAACAGACCAGCACCGCCCATCTGCACTTTGCTGAAGATCACGTGTACAAGCCAGAATTCTACTGGAAAGACTTAGCATGAAAAAACGAGACTAAAACCAAACGTTATGGTTTAAATGAAATGAAGTTCTGCCAGGAAGACTATAATGCTATGTCATTCATTCAGTCATTACTCCTAACCAATAGCTAATAGCCAGTCTTTAAATGACCCTACTTGTCTGCTTTCATGTGCCTGTGTTCCCCTCATTCCTCCCCACCACCACCTGTTCGGCTCAGTCCAGTTGTAAGGTGGGAGTCCAGTGCTCTGATACAGTAGGATGAGTAGAGGTCTTCACCCATGACCTTGATGGGGCCTACGCCAAACACTCCTTAAGTTACAAATCATATCTATTATCAAAATTACCTTCCTGCTCTCCTGTCTTCTTAGTCTTTATGGCAGAAATGTGATGTGCCTGGAGAAAGAAAAGCACTGCATCCCAGCTTAAGAGCCTTATCCCATCTGTGAAACATGGTGGTGGTAGTATCATGGTTTGCATCTGTTGTGCTGCATCTGAGCCAGGTTTGCTATCATTGATGGAACAATTCTTAATTATAGCAATGAATTCTGTTGGACAATGTCCCTAACCGAATCTCACAAGAATGTAAGTCATGCACCAATCGTAACAACAGTTGAAGACAAATAAAATTTATGTTTTGGACGGTCCTGACCTTAATCCTTTTGGAACTTAGCAGTTCATGTGAAGAAACCCGCCAACGTCCCAGAGTTGAAGGTATGTTTGCCACTGACAGATAATAATTAGTAATAAATATGTAGACAACAAATAAATAGCAAAATATAAAACTTTTTCATTTGTCTTAGCTACTTTTTACGACTGATGAAGATCTGATTATGTTTTAGGTCATATTTATGCAGAAGTATAGAAAATTCTAAGGGGTTCAAAACATTTTATGCACCACCATATTACAAAAATCAGGACACACTGGAGGAAATATCCCAAGGCCAATCCTGTTTTAGCCCTCAACTTGGATGCAAGAGCAGAGAAAATTAATAAAAACGTTGGTCAGCTTATACTAATCATAGTTTTTTTTATAGTAATAAGCCATGGAATGAAAGACCATCAAAATTTTTGAGGCCTAGTCTAGAAATTTCTAAAAAGATAACAAAAAATAACCAATAATGTTTTTTAAGTATTCCAGAGTCTCCTTGAAAATACTTAGTTCAATGTAATTGTTGTTGTACTTGAACAACATATGAACAAATGCATAGGGTTAAGAGTTATGCGCTCAGAAACATGTAGACATCGTAGTTTGTGATAATTAACCGTAAGATACCAGATACAGATTAGGCTGAAAATCAGTGAAGTATTCCTGTAAGCCGACCCAAAAGCTAGCTACACCCCCGTCCTGCTTCATATACAAGGCAGATCAACAGCCCCCTCACGCCCCCCCATTTCCAGCTAACAGTCCCAACCTTGTAATCTCAGAAATGCAATTATAATACAGTCAGATTCCTATACATTCACCCTATAACCCACACTCCAGTGTCCAGAGTGTAAAAGTGCATTCTCCTGTAAGCAAATTGCAAAACAAATAATAATAATAATAATAATAATAATAACAACACTTGCTCAAAACATTTGCCCAGTCTTGACGAAACCGAAAGAAAATAGTAATGGCATGTGGAAAAGAAAGAAGATTCTCGTTTTCCTTGATACCAACAGTACAACAAAGCCCAAGGAGGTGCGAGAGCTTTCGGGAATTACTGTAACACATAAGAACGATTTAAAGCTCTGTCGTATTGTTGTTGTTGCTCACAGCATCAATTCAAAACAATATTATTATCAAGAGTGAATCAACCTACTGCTGTTGCCCTTTTTTTGTTCGTTTTTATGGTATTTTTTGTGTTTTTTTGTGTCGTTTTTCTTCGTTTTTTGCATAAAACGTGAGTTCGAGTCCTGATTGAGGATATATGCTTGCACTGATTCCCTCCGAGTCCTTCTGGAAGTTTGACCAGCCGTCTGTCGTCTTGGTAGAGCGCGTGGTTCTGGGTTTCCGTGGTTCGAGGTGTTAGGGCTTGGGCAGGGTGTGTTTGCATGTGTGTATGTGCGTGTGTATGTGTGTGCGCGTGGGTTCTGGCCCTGCTATGTGGAGTTCTGGTTGACCGCTTTGCCTCCGTTCATGGTGGGAGTTCCTGAGCTTTTCCTGGAGCGTTGCTTCTCTTCGATCTCGTGCAGCGAAGGCTCCCTGTACATGCAGACTGCAGAGCGAACACCGAAAAACAGAACTGTCAGACACCGCGCTGTGATTTATGGTTTAGATCTGACTGTGAGCAGATTTGCTCCAACACTTAATATAAATTTGCGTCAGGCTGAGTGTTCGGCACTTAGAATACAGGGGTGCGGTGCTGCCTGGAAGTAAATACTTCAGAAGCAAGAATAGCAGCACAATAATGGGGTCTTATGCTTGTGTTTGAATGTTTGAATCCTGCCTAAAGATATATTTTGTTGATTTACTAATTAGAAAACTCGCATATGTTAATGTTTCATTGCAGTTTATTTTCAGAATTGAACATATTATATATATAGAGAGCATATTATTTTCGTTCCAATATTTTCTAGTATGTAAAATTTGAAAACCTGCAAATTTTAGTGCCCAAATTGCTGATTATAGTTGTTAATAAATTAAAACATTCAAAATATAAAAAGTGTGGTAACACTTTACAGTAGGTTACAGTTCATAAGGGTATGACATCTACATAACCTGGGTTATCTACATAACCTGGGTTATCTACATTACCGGGGTTATCTGGGACATCTACATAACCTGGGTTATCTACATAACCTGGGTTATCTACATAACCTGGGTTATCTACATAACCTGGGTTATCTGGGACATCTACATAACCTGGGAATGTATTCACCCTATAACCCCATTTATACAAACATTTATGTAGGGTTTATATAAGTTTATATAAGTTAACACATCTAATGACACATTACTGTAGGGTTCTGTTCATGAGGCTGCATTACACCTACATAAGCTTGTCATAAGAACGGACGTAACCCTACATAAATGTTTATAAATGCTTATTCCAGTACACATCATCTGCTATACTGGTTACATCTGTCAGGTGTCATAACCAGGCTATGAACTGAAACCTATTGTAAAGTGTTAGCACACATCCTCTACAGAGAACACACGTTTTCATGCAAAATGACTGTTTATTTGTAATATAACATAGTAAAAAAAGACATGCAAGTATAATACAGTCATTACAAGTCAGATTCCTATACATTCACCCTATAATCCAGGTTGTGTAGATAACCCAAGTTATGTAGATAACCCAGGTTATTAAGATGTCATACCCTTATGAACTGTAACCTACTGTAAAGTGTTACCACACATTTTATATTTTGAATATTGTAATTTATTAAAAAAACATAATCAGCAATTTGTGCACTAAAATTTCATGTGTTCTCAAATTTTATGTATTAGAAAATATTGAAATGAAAAATAAGACACAAAATCTAGTTTTCGCACGTCATGTTTTTGTGATTTATTTCTAATATGTTCAATTCAGAAAATAAACTGTAATGAAACATTAACATATGCGGATGTGTTCTCTGTAGAGAACCTTTTCTATTTAGAAAATCAACAAAATATGTCATTAGGGAGGATTCAAACATTTGCATACCACCATTTATTTATGTTTTTGACGTTTTTGTAATTTGGTGATTATGTATATTGCTGCTATCTGTACCAAATATTGTATCTCAATTATTTGAAAATGCTTGCTGTTCTTTACATTGTCTGTAAATTTCATGATGAACAGAGCAAAAGAAAGGGACTTGGAATTTTATAATTGGTTGTCTAACCAAACGAGATAGCAAACAGCATGCTACACACATTATGCGTTGAGCTTGCTTGATTTCAAATGTTTAAATCTGAATAACATGAATTAACAATATCACATCAACACAATTTCATCTTTGACTTCACCTACTTATGTTAATGTAATGCACAGATCAGACATTAAACATTAAAACACCTCCTCGTGTCTACACTCAGTGTCCACTGTATCAGCTCCACTGATCATATAGGAGCTACACTTACAGACCGTCCTGGACCCCCACAGGACCACCACAGAGCAGGTATTAGTTAGGTGTTGTGTCATCTGTGGCAGTGTTAGTGTGCATTGTGCTGATACAAGTAGATCAGACACAGCAGTGCTGCTGCTGGAGTGTTTAAACACTGTGTCCACTCTATTAGACACTTCTACTACTTGCTGGTCCACCTTGTAGATGTAAAGTCAGAGACAGTAGCTCATCTGCTGCTACACAGTTTGTGTTCCTCTAGTTCTTCATCAGTGGACACAGGATGCCGCCCACAGGACACTGCTGTCTGGATGTTGGTGGTTGGTGGACTATTCTCACTGCAGCAGCACTGCTGGGTCTGATCCACCACCACCACCACCACCACGTCAATGTCACTGCAGTGCTGAGAATGACCCACCTCCCTAATAGTACCTGCACTGTGGTGGTCCTGTGGGGGTCCTGACCATTAAAGAACAGGGTATTGCAGTGAATCTGATGGACTTCAGTCTGTAAGTGTAGAGCTACAAAGTCTCTTATAGTGGAGCTGATATAAGGAGGTGGTTTTAATGTTATGGCTGGTTTCATGTGATATATTCAGTTCAGTCGTATGACCACGCCCTTATCAATTAAATGTTTTGTTGGTTGATCTTTGCATTTCTATGTACCGGCTAAATTTAACATACTGGAAAAAACATATATAAACTATGCCATGGCTTTTGCACTGACCCATGTTTTCCCAATACGTTGACTAATGACCAGTAACTGAGCAATAACAGTACAGAAGTATGAATATCGTCCAATGAAAAACAATGTACTCTATTTTGGTGATTTTAAGTTTTCTCCATCATTTCAACACGCCAATGGTTGTTTACCTTGTGTGAAAATTTCATTATGAATGGACCAATAGGAATACTCCAAAATGGCTTGGAAAAAAAATCTGGTTCCATTGACTTTCATTTCAATTTTGGAGATTTTGGAGTTTTTCATTGGACACCGACGATATGTATATATTTTTTTAATGTATATTAATCAGAGGTCACATCACTTAGACACCAGCAGTAAAGAAATGCCCTACCTTCAATAGGTCTGGGCAGAAAGTGTGAGGAGGGCTTGGTTTTCTTCACCCGGTTGCCCTTCATGACTTGGCCCTCTTTAGTAAGGCCCAGAAACCAGGCTCGGCCCGACTCCTGCTGTCGATACATGGTGGACGAGTAGATGACGTAATAGTTCTCAAACACGGACTCCTTGAATTTGCACTCTGGAGTGAACATCTCCTGTGGAGCACAAGAAGAAGAGGAGAGAGAAAGCTGAACTAGTCTGTGTGAAGTTATTCCGGGTGTGGGCGGAGGTGATGGAGAGGGAGGACGAAGAGCCTCGAGGGAATTCCTGGCTGGACGATGGCACAGTGTGTGTGTGTGCCCAGTGATCAGCGGAGGTTAGACAGAGGCAGCAGGAGTGTGTTATCTTGGAGCGGTGGCGTGCTGTCAGGCAGCAGACGCTCCGGTGCTAGCTGGGTCAGGAGGGTGAGGATGTTTTCTGTCCCGCAGAGTCGGCCTACAGGACTCCAGCCAAAGCTGATGAACTTGAGCCCTGGGCTTGAACACAAACTCACACGAACAGATACCCTCTTATCTAGGGAGGATGAACAGCTTTTCAAGGCGGCTTCACCTCTAGAATTTGACAGAAGGTCAATTGTTGCAATCAGCATTCAGATCAGTACTAATTAGTATTAAGATGTTTAGATGGTTATCATAGCTACAAACTCCTTAAACATGTTTAAGCATTTCTTGCTCATAACTATATATCTGAATACATTCTTACAATCCACACGAGGTCCAACGGGGTTCCACAAGGCTCTATCCTCTGGCCAATGTTTTTTTTTATTTATTATTATTATTATTTTTATAATTATTATTTTTATTACACATTAGAAATTGTAGAATTCATGTATGCTCATACCTCCCCTACATTTCTAACTATTTGTATTCCTGCCTTGTTGTAGGTTGAGTTGTGTTGTATGTTTTTTATATTTTATATTTTAGTCAATTTAGATGCTACATTTAAATAACCAGCTGGATAATATCTGTGCATATTTTCCTTTCTGGTTTGTTTTATTTGTATTATTGACTTTAGGGACCTTAAATATTGTTTTAACCTAGTTTTAATGTTTAACATTACTGCATCACTATTACATTTTTGGGAATATTTTGTATTTTGCAATATGTATTTATATAAATGAGACCCCCATAAATAATTAAATGATTGTGTTTACATTTAGACATTAGATTTATTACCACTATGAGTTTTAAATTATATTAACTGATATCATTATGCATAATATAATACAATCTGAATGTAAACACAATATATATATATATATATATATATATATATATATATATATATATATATATATATATATATATATATATATATATATGTATCATTTGAAGATTACATTGTGTGAAAATTTCATGATATATGGACCAATAAAAGTGCTCCAAAGTAGCTTGGAAATTCTGCCTCCATGGACTTACACTAAAAATAAATTTAAAAAATTAATTTATATATATATATATATATATATATATATATATATATATATATATATATATATATATATATATATATATATATATATACTACTGCTCAAAAGTTTAGGATCACTTTAGAATTTCATTTCATGCAATTCACAAACAATAATGTCCATTTCACAATTAATGTAAGTGTATCAGATGATTTTTAAAGAATAAAAAAGTTTGTATAGAGGCTTATTTTACATATAGTTCTATTATCAGTAATTCTCAGTCCTCTGTCTAAATCTCCTGGTACGGCCGCCAATCCAAGTTAAGGATGTTGTTGGACTAATTGGTTGTTAGGACACTCTTGCTCAATTGTGATGCACAGCTGAAAAACATTCTACTAATAAGTGAGTATAAAAGGGAGAACAACATTCTAGGTTAGTTTAGTATCTGAAGATCAGCAGTTGATGGCTTGCTGACCGACTCAAAATGACCAGAAAGAAACAACTTTCTTTAGAGACCCGTCAGTCCATTGTTGTGTTAAGGAAGAAGATACTCCATTAAAACAAGGACATTTCACTGTGATCCCAAACTTTTGAGTGGTAGTGTGTGTGTGTATATATATATATATATATATATATATATATATATATATATATATATATATATATATATATATATATATATATATATACACAATGCATAATTCTTCCATAATAATCCATAACAAAGTGACAACACGAACTGAGAACCCCGAACGGGTTAAGCAATTAAATGTCCAATTCTGTTTACATCAGTGGCATTTAGTGAGAGCTACGCTGATGTGGTCGGAATACTAATATTCACATAATCAGTGAAACGATGTTGACTGACAATCCCGAGCCGTGTTCCAGCAGTGAACACATTGAACGAATGCCATTTCACCGACGAGAGCGGGAATGGAAAATTAGGAGACGAGAACAAAAACAAAAAGCAATCTGCAGTGTTTGCCTGCTAATGGACGCGCCATGAATTCCATTGGTTTGCCGCGGCCTCTGAGGCTCGGTCCAGGATGAGCGAACCTGAGGACAAATTAGAACGGCTTTAATTCAAATTCCACAGCGATCTGAAGGAGAGACAAAGGGCCTCTTTATGAAACAAGGCATAGGAGGTCTCACTGTTGTACGCATTAGCGAGCCTTTAAGCGAAGATAAGTAAGTCGAGGAGGGCCGCCGGGCCCTTTTGAACTCCTCAGCGAGCCGAGGGGAGAATTTGCATTCACGGCATAGAACAAAACAGGTGCGCCAGAGACAACGAAGGCAGGACTCACGCAAGAAATGCTTCACGGTAGTGAATACACAGCAGTAAAACAGGCAGATCAAACAATAGCAGATCAGTTATAGAGCCCATATCACGGAATTGTGTTTTAGCCTGGTTGTGATGTCACACATGTTGAACTGAAGTGATGTGTTTGTTGTTGTCCAATGAAAAACAAGTATATCCAAAACGGTAGCTTTAAAAAACCTTCTTCACTTATAATGTAAGTCAATGGAACCAGACCTTCCAAGCAATTTTGGAGCTCTTCTATTGGTCCACTCATGATGAAATTTTCACACAATGTAAACGGCACCTGTCGAGTTCAAATGAAAATGTATATATATATATATATATATATATATATATATATATATATATATATATATATATATATATATATATATATAGTTTATTGTCCAATCGTCACTGTCATCATTTAAAGATGCCAATGGTCGTTTACATTGTGTGGAAGTTTCATAATGAATAGACTAATAGAAGAGCTCCAAAATAGCTTGGAAAAAAGTCTGGTTCCATTGACTTTGTAAGTAAAGTATGTTTTACTTGTTCTCCTGTAAAGTTGCAATCTTCTTTTTCATTGGACAGATGGAGATACATGGACAGTGAAGAATTGTGAACTGTGAAGTAGAACTTCAGTCCAACTCGGTTATGTGAAAAAACTTTAAATGATGTAGGCACCACCCCGACAATGTCCACCTTCACAAAGCTGAAGTTTAAGGCTTATTATTCCACCTTAAATGGTGTTAAAATGTAACTGCTGCACCATTAAAGGTGGAACAGGACATTATGGCTGGAGCTAACACCAGCATCATTGTGTGGTACACCATGGACAGGTTGCCAGTCCATCACATGGCCAACATACACTCACTCACACCTACAGGCAATTTAGCGTGAGCGATCAGCTTAATGTGTTTGGACTGTGGGAGGAAACCGGAGTACCTGGAGGAAACCCACTCAAGCACGGAGAGAACATCCACACTCCACACAGAACCACCCAGACCAGGAATCCAACCCAGATCATCTTACTGTGAGGAGACAGTGCTGACCACTACATCACCGTACTAACCACTACACCACCATACTAACCATTACACCACCATACTGACCACTACACCACCATACTAACCACTACACCACCTTACTAACCACTACACCACCATACTAACCACTACACCACCATACTAACCACTACACAACCATACTAACCACTACACCACCATACTAACCACTACACCACCGTACTAACCACTACATCACCATACTAACCACTACACCACCGTACTAACCACTACATCACCATGCTAACCACTACACCACCGTACTAACCACTACACCACCATACTAACCACTACACCACCATACTAACCACTACACCACCATACTAACCACTACACCACCGTACTAACCACTACACCACCGTACTAATCACTACACCACCTTACTAACCACTACACCACCGTACTAACCACTACACCACCGTACTAACCACTACACCACCGTACTAACCACTACACCACCGTACTAACTACTACACCACCGTACTAACCACTACACCACCGTACTAACCACTACACCACCGTACTAACCACTACACCACCATACTAACCACTACACCACCGTACTAACCACTACACCACCGTACTAACTACTACACCACCGTACTAACCACTACACCACCGTACTAACCACTACACCACTATATTAACCACTACACCACCGTACTAACCACTACACCACCATACTAACCACTACACCACCGTACTAACTACTACACCACCTTACTAACCACTACACCACCATACTAACCACTACACCACCATACTAACCACTACACCACCGTACTAACTACTACACCACCATACTAACCACTCTCTTGTAAAGTTCCCATTTCAGAGACAATTGTCTCGACAGCGACGACATATAAGCCTTAAAGGCACAGAAACAAAAAACCTAGTTTTATGTTGAGGGACATTTTTGTACCTACAACTACACAAACATGGGCAATGTAAAGAACATAGAACAGAACATAGAACAGAAGAGGAGAACTACAGAGAAGGAAATAGCGTTTAAAGAGAAAAAAAGCGTTTAAAGTGACGGATGACTAAATTCCCACTAGAGGTAACCGAAAGGAAGGGTTGTATTTGTGCTGATGAGGATGCGGTACATGACGGATCTTCAGAAGAGACGGGGCGTGAGCTGACTTACTGGCTACACAGCACACTGTAACGGAGATGAATCGGTGTGAATTCAAGTCGGACAGCTGAGTTGAAGCTAGACGATCCTTTATTCTCCTTATCCGGCTGACAGGTCATTATTATTCAGAAGATAGCACCAGGTTAGACGTGGCAGGCGCCGCTCGTGTCTAGACAGCTGCCTCAGTCACGTTGCAAAGGCTGGAAAGGACACGGAGCTAACTCAGCGATCTAACGCGATCCAAAACACTACATGTGAGGAAAGGAGGGACGGTGTATTCGAATAAACCATTATAGATATTTTAGCAACAACTACTGGGCAAAAACTAGAGACCACCATTCATGTATGTTGAGGTCTGGACTTTAAGGTGGTCAGTCTATTGTTCTTGTCTTATGTCTTATCTTCTGAGCGGTCTGTTTATGATTACTAACTTCAAGTAGAATTCATTTCTTCCCAGTCAATACAGAAAAACCTGACACAAAGACCTGACCACTCAAACAGTCGTGTAGTGTTAACATCACAAAGACCTGACCACTCAAACAGTCGTGTAGTGTGAACAGTACAAAGACCTGACCACTCAAACAGTCGTGTAGTGTGAACAGTACAAAGACCTGACCACTCAAACAGTCATGTAGTGTGAACAGTACAAAGACCTGACTACTCAAACAGTCGTGTAGTGTGAACATCACAAAGACCTGACCACTCAAACAGTCGTGTAGTGTGAACATCACAAAGACCTGACCACTCAAACAGTCGTGTAGTGTGAACATCACAAAGACCTGACCACTCAAACAGTCGTGTAGTGTGAACAACACAAAGACCTGACCTCTCAAACAGTCGTGTAGTGTGAACGACACAAAGACCTGACCACTCAAACAGTCGTGTAGTGTGAACATCACAAAGACCGGACCACTCAAACAGTCGTGTAGTGTGAACATCACCAAGACCTGACCACTCAAACAGTCGTGTAGTGTGAACAGTACAAAGACCTGACCACTCAAACAGTCGTGTAGTGTGAACAGTACAAAGACCTGACCCCTCAAACAGTCGTGTAGTGTGAACATCACCAAGACCTGACCACTCAAACAGTCGTGTAGTGTGAACAGTACAAAGACCTGACCACTCAAACAGTCGTGTAGTGTGAACATCACAAAGACCTGACCACTCAAACAGTCGTGTAGTGTGAACATCACAAAGACCTGACCACTCAAACAGTGGTGTAGTGTGAACATCACCAAGACCTGACCACTCAAACAGTCGTGTAGTGTGAACAGTACAAAGACCTGACCACTCAAACAGTCGTGTAGTGTGAAGGCTGAAGGCTTTTGTCCCTCACCGCAGAGGCTGCTTGCGCCAATCAATGAGCATGTTACTGGAACGGCAGGAGCTAAATGCTAAATGCTTCACTAGAGCTAATAGGTTTGGTGAATCTGCCCGAGATGGGCATGCAATTAAACACGGGCTGAAAAAATAATTAGTCAGCCGTTTGCTCTGCGGTCGTTCCACTCGCGGCACATTTTACTGCGCCCTGTCTCTCTTACTACCACTGGTAGTTGCATTTGTGTGCGAGCTGTGCTGCAATTAGCTTTTATTAGCTTTAAGGTAATTAATCCTACTCAGAGAATAATGGAGTTGCTGAAACGTGGATCTGGGCTCGGCTGGGCGGCGAGTTTGTGTGTGTGTGTGTTGGTGTGCGAGGTAAAGGTTGGTGTTAAGGTTAGAATAAACCATGTGACATAGAGGTACATACCTTCTGTGGAAGTGAATGGGATATTTTTGTTTTTCATAGTAATTATGGAGCGTTTCTATTGGTCCAATCATCATGTAAATAGAAGTCATTATAATAGGCAGTAATAATAAATGGCGGCTGGTATTTTCAAATTCTGTAAAAAATGAGAAATGAAAAATGCCAAAGCAGGAACACAGATGCAAGGCTTTGTACTGACAGTGATGATATATATATATATATATATATATATATATATATATATATATATATATATATATATATATATATATATATAAATATATACACACTACCGCTCAAAAGTTTGGGATCACAGTGAAATGTTCTTGTTTTCAATGGAGTATCTTCTTCCTTAACACAACAATGGACTGACGGGTCTCTAAAGAACGTTGTTTCTTTCTGGTCATTGTGAGTCGGTCAGCAAGCCATCAACTGCTGATCTTCAGATACTAAACTAACCTAGAATGTTGTTCTCCATTTTATACTCACTTATTAGTAGAATGTTTTTCAGCTGTGCATCACAATTGAGCAAGAGTGTCCTAACAACCAATTAGTCCAATAACATCCTTAACTTGGATTGGCGGCCGTACCAGGAGATTTAGACAGAGGACTGAGAATTACTGATAATAGGACTATATGCAAAATAAGCCTCTATACAAAAAATAGACTTTAATACAAACATTTATATTCTTTAAAATCATCTGATACACTTACATTAATTGTGAAATGGACAATATTGTTTGTGAATTGCATGAAAATGGAATGAAATGAAATTCTAAAGTGATCCTAAACTTTTGAGTGGTAGTATATAGCATAGCTGTCCAAAGAAACTCAAGTATATAGAAAATAGCAACTTTACATGAGAGACCAAAAACCTGCAATACTTTCAATGTAAGTCAATGGAACCAGAATTTTGTCCAAGCTATTTCGGAGCATTTCTGTTGGTCCATTTATCCTGTTATTCACATAATGTTAACGGCAGCTGGTGTGTTCAAATAAAAATAAAAAAATAAAACAGAAAAATAAAAATGGACATCGATGTGTTTGTTTAACCATTTATAAAACCTCTTCTCAAGGAAGCCCAGGATCATTTGTAGTCACCATCCAATACTTTACCCAATCAATACTCCTTTCAATGAAATCAGGGTGGCTGCTGATCCAGCTGAATAAATCTGTGTGATGGTTCTGTCATCTGGGAGACATCTGGAGCTTCTTCAATGTTTCAGTGCTCAAGATCTCTTACTCTGGACAGCATTTATGTTTATTTGTGGTTAATTCAGTATTAATACAATAAATGGTTTTACATTTACTTTAATCTTTAATCTTTTTTACTTGTTTGCATAAATTAAAGACTCCAATTACTTGTTACATTGTGTTAAACCTTGTAACATTGAAGGACCACCAGATATTACTGGTGAGAAATCTTATTGCATTAACTTCCATAAGTTAATAACGTCTTGTGCTTCAATTTTCAACCTTTTTTGTATATCGCTTATTACAACCAGTGTTGTCTCAAAGCAGCTTTACAGAAAAGCAGTCTATGAAAAAAGAGGAATCAAAAAGAAGGGTGGTAAGAAAAAAAGAGAACATGCATAGCAAAACGTGAGATAGGGTATCCAGGTCCAAGTCCCCCTAAAGCGAGCCGGAGGCAACAGTGGTGAGGAAGAAACCCAGACTCAAGTGAGGAACCCATCCTCCTCTGGTTGACCCCGGATAGAGGGAAAAGCTTCTACTTTAAAGTATATATATATATATATATATATATATATATATATATATATATATATATATATATATATATATATATATTATTATTTTGCTTCTAATAATATATTTTTCTATAGTTCTATTATCAGCGATTCTCAGTCCTCTGTCTAAATCTCCTGGTACGGCCGCCAATCCAAGTTAAGGATGCTATTGGACTAATTGGTTGTTAGGACACTCTTGCTCAATTGTGATACACAGCTGAAAAACATTCTACTAATAAGTGAGTATAAAAGGGAACAACATTCTAGGTTAGTTTAGTATCTGAAGCATCAGCAGTTGATGGCTTGCTGATGGCTTGAATTTCACACAATGTAAACAACCATTGGCGTGCTCAATGTATATATATATATATATATATTCCAAGCCATTTTGGATCATTTGTATTGGCCCATTCATTATGAAATTTTCACACTGCAACTGTTATATTCAAATAACGCAGAAAAATAAAAATAGACAAAAATGGAGATACATGTGTTTCTATGGACGAAGACAATATGCATTCAGCAATAGTAGTAGTAATAGTACTTACAGCACTTACATTTAAATATATATGGGCTATGCATGTCCTGACAAGTGTATGTGTTTAGATCCCCCCAGACTAATGAAAGCATGAACTGGATGGTTCTGAGGATTTTTGCCTGCATTCCTCCAAAAAAACCCTCCAAAAATGCAGCTTTTATTAGAAACAGAAAAGAGGTCAGAGCTGGTGTTTTGGTTGACGATGTTTAAGCAAGGGATGAGTTGTACACACAGACTAGTGTGTGTATGTGTGTGTGTAATGGGTGCGGTAGCTCCTGCAACTATAACTGGAATCCCCCCTCATCTCTATCCCTCAGTGGCTTTCACTGCAGCACGACTAAGAGCAGAGCAGCTGCACTACAATATATATTGCACTTCTCTTGATAGAGTAGCTGCAGCTGTGTATGTATGTATATATATATATATATATATATATATATATATATATATATATATATATATATATTATATATATATATATATATATATATATATATATATATATATATATATATATATATATATAAAGCATAATGTTAATATTAGAATATATATTAATACAATTAGTTGTTCCCTATGTAAAAAAGTATTGTTTCATTTATTGTATGTATATTTATTTGCATTTATATAACATATCCTATATTTTTGCTATATTTTCTTTTTGTAATGTTAAACCCAGAAAAAATCAGATACTGTGCATTAAGAAAATTCAATTTTAGAATTTACAAACAAATCTCAAGTTTAAGTATGTTAATATATACATGTATTAACATATTTTACTGTACTCTAGTAGTTCAGACTTAACAGAATAATAATCCATGAGTTACAATCTAGTAACTTCAACTTAGTAACATCAACATCATTTTATTACCAGTTATAATAACAAGCTAAGTAGGTTTAGGCTCAACTGCTTTGCGTCCTCATCTACGGAAAACAAGAGCATGTTATAAAGAGAGAGAGAAAGAGAGAGAGAGTTAGAGTGTGAGTGGGTGTGTGTGCTGGAGTGCATTTGAACCAGGTTTCCTGCACACGTGAGATCCTGTGCAAATTAAGGGGGGGAATAGCTCGCTCTGTCACTCCATAAGGACGCCTGTCTCTGAGTGGATGGGATGCATGTTGGATGGTGCGCCTGTGCTTAGTTAAAGATAGATGCGTTTAAACTACAGAGAGAGTTGTGGTTACCGCTGTGCTCTAAAGTAGGTCAGAGAGAATGTGTCATAAATAATAGAGGAAAACTCCAGAGCCTGGAAACCCCACGCAATCCAGCAGTTTAACACTGCAAACCAGCGTCGCACAAACCGCCGACAAATTCTGCAGCTAATAGCCCCTAATAGCACATTGTTCCTGACAGAATCCGCAGCCGACAGCACGCTGAAACGAGCAGTGCATTGAATTTTATTTAGTGTCCGCATGAATAAAACTTATTAAATCAACAGAATTCTGTACAGCAGCATCCCACTAGTGGCTCGGGCAGCCGTGGACATGCGGAGGCTCTTGAGACACATGGCTAGAAGTGACCTGGCTGCTTTCTGGCTGTGTAGCTCTCTCCTGCTGCTGTGTTCAATGTTCAATATGTTCCCCATGATTTAGTCTGCGGCAATGCGGCAGGAGTGGATTAGCGCCGTCCAGTGAGCTGGTGAGGACCACAATTGACAACAAAGTCAATGGCAGACAGGGGCAAGCTCAGCCAAGGACTGTTGAGAAGGTGTAGTGTGGCAAGGGCAGGTGGCAAGGACGGGTGGTAAGGACGGGTGGTAAGGACGGGTGGTGAGGACAGGTGGCAAGGACGGGTGGTGAGGACAGGTGGCAAGGATGGGTGGTAAGGACGGGTGGCGAGGATGGTGGAAGGATGGCGAAAGAGACATTTTCATTTATGAGGACAGTGGACATTCCGAAACCCACAGTTGCGGAGAGATCTGGGGCGGCTGGCATACCCCAGGGACTCTCCTCAGACAGTGTAAAGTTGCCGGGATGACTCTTCTTAAGGAATGTAGCATTCGGCTACTGGCTCACCCAACTGAGGACATTTGGAGGCCACCTTGGCTGTACTAGGAGAAACTTGAAAATAATAACTTGTATAGTTAAAGACTTGTACCTGTGTTATTACTATTATTCTATAGGTTTGCTGTGTACCATGCTAGGGACCTGCCTGCTTACTGGCTGTTTCAGAAGCAGTTAGCAGTGGTTCACATTTGCTACTGTGTTCAATCAAAGACCATTCACTTAAAATACTATGATCCCTGCATGCTACTTTGCACTGATGCACACTGGAACCAAGGGTGGGATAGCATCTTCCAGAGAGCTGGCGAGGAATGGCACTGCCACAAACTCAAAGGGTAAATGGTGGAGATCCAAGCCGTTACTGTGTTAGCTGAGATTCTTATTGATTACATCAATCTAAATCTAAAATAACTACTCAGTAATTTTTCCACCACTTTGCTTGTGATAGTAAAGAAAAGAAGAATGGCTGTAGTTGATTAGGTGAGTTACAAATCTTAAATCAATGAATAAAAGCAAAGTTTGGTGCCAGTGGGCTCTGAGGTAACTAGCTAGACTCATCTGCCAATCTGGCACCTAGAGCTAAACTGCCCCAGATGTCACAAGGAGAGGTTCCCCAGGGAACCACCACTATGGAACCTGAGCCGTTGAACTGAGCGCTGCCCCAAGATGTCCCAGGAAGAAGGTTCTTCAGCAGGAAAGATGAACCCAGTGATCACCTGAACTTCCCTTTCACCACTGTGACCTCGACACGACAGTTTTCTGACAAGAAGATACATTTGATTTAAACCTAAAATTGAATCCATACTCAATTCTTAATTTAAAAACAATTGTTTACAATAAACCTTCTACACCTTGTCTGACTGACAAGCCTAATAACTGAAACAACCTATAAAATCCATAATCTATAACGAGGGTTACCCCCCAAAGGATATCCACATGGGATACACTTGATGCTATATAAGGCAAAATATGCTTAAATTGGACATTAGAGCACCTCATTCCTCAGTGAGGAACCTCTAAGAACTGATCAACAAGCCACAGTGGACAAGCAATCCGGTCCCATATCCGCACTTGACTTCGGCAAGGTTGCCCACTATTGCCTTTCCTATTTATCTTCTATGCTGAACATATAAAGAACAGAAAGATGGAATCAGCTCAACATGAAGGAAAATGTCATAACAGTGAAATGGTAGCAGCTTACTTGGATAAGTTCTTTACAGCGAAGGATTCACCTCACAAGAACTATGAGATTGGCGCTCAGCAGAACAAGGACGAAGGAAATTGTAAAGATCTTAAAATGTAATGGTGAGTCTACAAAGAAGAGATCAGAGCTGTCCAGGTGTTGGCCCCTCCTGTGGTTCTCCAATTATATAAAAGCTGGACAAGCAGCACAGGCTTTTAACATTTCATTTTGAAGAGAGAACCATGGACGATAAGGAAAAAGAGTCAGGTCTCAACTCTTACTTGAATCTCAATGATGGAAATATTATGAGAATCATCAGAACAGGTAATTATGCTGGGAAGCTTAAAGACAAATAGAACGATCACCAACTAGATGGATGGAGACAATCAGAGGACCCGTGAAGAAGCCATTAGGCCCAAATAGAAGCATAGATATTCTCTCTATATGGGTGCCAGGAGCCAGAACCGAGTTTAGTGGTACTCAGTATTAATAAAAGCTCTTTTTTTAGCTCCTGTTGTTTCCTCTCTATTCCTTTACAGTGATGTATGGGTGAAGTTTATTGATAATAAGTCTATGCTATTTATGGCAAAACGCCTTGAAGTTTGACATTTAGCTTGAAAATAAGACCGCGTTGCCCTCGGCTGTTTAGATTTACGGCTCTTCGAGCTCTGCGTCTGTAGCAGCCCGGGTGTGTAATGTAATCTGTTTAGAAGCTTAAAGCTAAGACGTGTGGTCATACAAAGAAATTTCACAGTGCAAACTTCACAGTGGCTAAATTCCCCTTTCAAAGCTAAGGTAGAACCTTTCTCTGTATACTTTGATACACTGTTCCTCAATGGCCAGGACCTCCACAGAGCAGGTATTATTTGGGTGGTGGATCATTCTCAGCACTGCAGTGACGCTGACGTGGTGGTGATGTGTTTGTGTGTGTTGTGCTGGTGTGAGTAGATCAGATATAGCAGTGCCGCTGGAGTGTTTAAACACTGTGTCCACTCACTGTTCACTCATTACTATGTAATGTAGATGTAAAGTCAGAGACAGTAGCTCATCTGCTGGTGCACAGTTCCTCTAGTCCTTCATCAGTGGACACAGGACGCCGCCCACAGGACACTGTTGGCTGGATACTTGTGGTTGGTGGATGATTCTCCGTCCAGCAGTGACACTGAGGTGTTTAAACACTGATCCACTCACACCAGGACAACGCATAATAACAGAAGTGTCACTGCGCTACTGAAAATGATCCACCAACCAATTAATACCTGCTCAGCGGTGGTCCTGTGGAGGGTCCTGACTGTTGTTACTGGTGTAGAAAACTATAAATTAAATATAAATCATAAATTGTGCGTTAAATGTGAGATATGACCACATTTGTCAGCCTTGTCTTGCATTTTACCACCTCTTTGCTAAACACATGGCAGGTTTGAATAGAAACAGGAGGAAGAATTTGAGAGACGGATGCAACAGTACTGAGAATCCATGTGTTTCATTTCCAAACTCTTTAAATAAGGATGATCTGTCAGAGTCAGAGTGGTGGAGATTTGAAATGCAGCATCATCATCATCACCATCATCGCAGCATTAATGGATGCGGCCATTATAGTGTATAGTAACCACAACCGGTTCTCGCCTTCTGGACCTTCAGCCGATGAATCCAGAGTGTGTGGGATGAAAGATTTTAAGGGAGGGACGAGTTGCATCATTAGAGCTGGATGAGAAAACGGGGAAAGCTCCTCAAAGCTCCCGGAGCAAAAAGCCGAATAACCTCCTCCCCGCACGTCTCCAGAGAGGCAGAGATAATGAGCAGGATCAGAGTGGGGAAGCTTCCCTGAGTAATTGCCCCCCTGGAGGACTACAGCAGCATCACTGCATTGGCACTTTCGAACCCATTTCTATACACAAAAGCCAGCGCGCTGCTCTGACTGTGAAAATCAGGACTGTGTGATGTAGCTGTGTAACGGCAACGTGCGAGAGGCTCGTGTAAGAAAATGAGCTTAACTTTTTGGAGCTTAGCCCTTTAAACTGGGGCCTAAATGATCATAGTTTTAAAGGAGTGGTCAGCATGGTCAGTTCCTACCAAAATCTGGCTGGTCACCCCAACTTTTGTTTATAAGTGTTTGTGTACATAAACAATATTTTGATTTAACTTCTTTTGATCACTTAATAATAAAAAAAACACTGAACATGCTGTCTCGCTACTGTGCCTTTAAAACTAATACATGCAAACGACCCCTGTTCTGATTGGTCACCCCACATTGCGCTTCATTCCTAAAGCAGTTCGAGCTGAAGCACCTGACGTAACTTGGAAGTAATAGGGTTTGGCTAAACTGCTGTAGGCTGAATAGGTGGAATATGTGAATACAGTGGTTGTGACCTCACAAATGACTGGAAATCAAAACATGCAGCTTGGTTTACATATAAGGTTTGTTTGGACTACAAAATGAATAGTACTTTAAACTTTAATACAATTCATTAATAAAAGTGAGGAACAATGTGAGCTTTTTAATCTACAGGCTGAATGGTCAGCTTTTAAAGGGCCAATATCCAATATCCAATATCCATTTTCGTTTTTGAAGTTTATCAGGGTTCTTGTATAGAAAATAAGTAATCATTTATTCTTATATGGTCTTTCTTTTAAAAAAAACACCAAAACATGCTGCCTTGCTACAGTGCATTTAAAAAACTCCAGCTTGGTTTTCTTTCAGCCTGAAGCAAATGAAACATGCTGTTTGGTTACTGTGTCTTTAAGAGGTATGTATGCAAATGAGCTCTGTTGTGATTGGTTACCCTGAAATGTGCTTCATTCAAAACGCAGTCTAAGCTAAAACTCCCCTTAAAACTTCAGGCAGGGGGCAGGGCTAAACTGCTGTAGCCTGAATTGATGGAATATTTGAATACATTGGTTGTGACCTCACAAATGACTAGAACTCAAAACATGATGCTTGGTTTACATCTGTTTGGACTGGAAAATGAATAATATATAAAACTTTAATAAAACTTTCATTAATAAAAATGAGGAACAATGTGAGCTTTTTAATATACAGGCTAAAGGGTCAGGTATTAAAGGGCCAATATCCCAAGTTTTTCTTGTAGTTTGTTTTTTTCTTCTGAGATATGTTTTTTTATGTTTATCAGGGTTCTTTTATAGAAAATAAGTAATAATTCATTCTTATCTTCTTCCTTTAAAACAAAATACCAAAACATGCTGTCTTGCTACAGTGACTTTTTAAAAACTATACTATGAAATATATCTGTTCTGACTGGTGGCCCTGTACTGTGCTTTCTTTATAAAGCAGTCCAAGCTGATGCACTTCCTAAAACTTCAGGGTGAGCGGGCGGGACCAGTCGGATGTTGTAGGCAGTGAAGATCAGTCTGATGTTGTAGGCAGTGAAGATCAAAACATGCAGCTTGGTTTTTTTAGACTAAGGCAAATGAAACATGCTGTTTTGTTACTGTGTCTTTAAGAGTGATGTATGCAAATGAGCTCTGTTCTCACTGGTTGAATCATAATGTGTTTAATTTAAAAGACTCCCCCTCAGAACTTCAGGGCTAGTGGGCCGGGCTGAACTTCTGAAGGCCAAACTGGTGGTATATGTAAAATGTGTTGGTTGTGACTTCACAAAATACATTGTGATCTATATCCACGCTCATATATGGACTGTATTGACTGGGGAGGGACCAGTATGTTCTTGCCTTTAATGATACTTACTTATCACATCAAATTATTATGTATATATATATATATATGGTAATACGGGCCCTTTAATATGCTTTTATGGCTAAAACAGTTATTTGTAGCCATAGAAGAACCACTTTCAGCTCCCTGAGGAACTTTCAGTGCACGGTTCCGTATGAGAATGAGAATGAGAGTGCAAGTGTGCCGAACCGTTTTAAAGTTTAAAGCGTAATGAACCATTTAGGAAGCTTTATTTATGAGAGTAATTTCGGAACAAGGAAGCAGAGTCTGGAGCGAAGGCTTTGAGGGGAGTTTAGCGGATTCTTCATTAAAGATGCATCAGGGAGATAATGGCTTTATTAAATGTTTGCCAGTTGTTTTTTTATTTAACATTACAGATTCCTGCATTAGCGTCATCCTCTTAAGGTCCATTTCTTCTAACCCTAAATCGAATTAGAGCTGGTGGGCACTGAGGGGACATGAAAAGCACCCATGTGAAGAAAGCGAGCTGGCAAAATAACTTTCCAAAGAGGAGACGATTAAAAATCAATGTTGTGATGGTTAAACTCGTGACGGCTCTGTAGAAGCCCAGCTAGTCGAGAGTGCAGTTAAGGACAAACATGGAGACGAATTAACCTAACCATTCCCACCATCCATCCATCCATCATCTTCCGATTTATCCCACCAGTTGGGCTCAAGGGGGTCCTGGATCCTAACATCAGGCGGAGTACACCATGTACAGGTTGCCAGTCCATCGCATGGCCAACAAACACTCACCCCTAGAGTGAGCGATCAACCTAACATGCATGTGTTTGGACTGTGGGAGGAAACCGGAGTACCCGGAGGAAACCCACTCAAGCACGGGGAGAACATACACACTCCACACAGAACCACCCAGACCGGAATCAAACCCTGGATTGTCTTTTTGTGATGTCATAAAATCCTTAAATACATCATCACTGTCCAAAGGCAAACAAGTACCTCCAAACTTTACAGGAGAGGGCAAAAACTGTTTTTACTTTTAATGTAAGTCAATGGAACCAGAATTTGGAACCAGAAATGGAACCAAAAAGCTATTTTGAAGCGTTTCTATTAGTCCATTCATCATGAAATTTACCCAGCTGTCAGCTGTCGTGTTCAAATAATGTGGAAAACTAAAGATCAACAAAAATGAAGATGCATATTTTCCTTTGAACAGCAACGATATACATATCTGCCTTTTTTAGCCTATTGACCAGTTTAGCCCCACCTATTTACACTGAAGTTACAAGGAGTGTTTCAGCTTGGACTGCATACAGTACCGCAGCCAATCAAAAAAGAGATCATTTGCGCATTGCAGTAACAAAAACACTAACAGCTTGGCTGCGTCCAGAATCGCCTACTTAGCCAGTAGGTACTAGACTGGACCTAGCATGTTCTGCTCGAGCGGTAAAGCAATCAGCCTGTTTCAGTACGCAAGTGTTTAGCATCCACATAACCTAGGACACACTACGTCCATGTTACCATAGGATAAGAGCTAACTAAGAAGCTAACACTGTTAGCATTTATGGTACTAGCTTTTTAATGTTATGTTCCCGCAGGACAAGAAGTTAATGTTATTAGCATTTATGCTAGTGGCCACAAAACGAGTGTTTTTGCTCACATTTATATACTTGACAGAAAAAAAAACTGAAGCTTTGCTTGATTTTACACCGGATTCTGTGTAAGTATAAACATTTGCATATAAACATTAGTGGTGCACAGTATATCACCTCACATCAGTCAGTAAGCTAAGCTAATTAGCAAGTGAGGAAGCTAATTAGCCAAATTAGACACTTCAGGGTGACATAAAAATGTCCAAAAGGTACATTAAGTTGTTACCTTTCTCTTAAACATTTGGACAATGAACTAATATTCTAACTTGGTTCATGCTTTGATCAGTTTTTGCCTTTGAATGTGAACAAATGCTTCTTTATTAAGTCCAGCAATTAAATTAGTGGCTGGCGCAAATAACAAAGATTAGCCACACAAAGTGGAGGTTAGGGATCCAGTCTTGTGACCGGAAGGTCGTTGGTTTTATTTCCTTTGACCAACAGGCCACAACTGAAGTGCCCTTGAGCAAAGCACCTAACCCCCAACTGCTCCCCAGGTACTGTGGATAGGGCTTCCCACTGCTTTGGGCATGCCCTCTGGTGTGTATGTTCACTAGTGTGTGTATGTGGGTGTTTCACTGCAAGGTTCAAGGTTCCGCTGTGTGCAAAACACAAGTGGTAATTAGTTGCAATTCTAATTCTAAAGTTTTCAATATTTTGGTTAAATAACATAAGTTATTTATAAGTTATAAGTTAATAAGTATGAGTAAATTAGTAAATGCTGTGGATCCGGTGCAGCTCCACCTGCATTATCCACCTGAACGTGAGTTGTTTGTTGATCCGTGCTATACTAAACATGTAGGTCAGCCATGCAGGCTCTTGATTGGATGGCATGTTACTGAGCAACAGCGGACGAAGCATCCCAACCTGCTCCTTTCAATGTGACTACAGCAAGACTCAAGGTGAACAGGCCACTGATGGACACTGAGCACAGCAGGAGCTTTCCAGAGATGAATGCTGGCTGGCATGCACCTTTGGATGACCTGCAGATCGTGTTGATGACTTATTAGAGTCTCTACTCAGTGCTAAATATGTTCCTTTAACCCGTGGCTATCACAACACAGTTGTTATTATTATTACCCCTCTTAGTTACAAATCCCAGTGCATTTATTTAAAGGTGCAGTGTGTAAGATTAAGTGGTCTCTAGCAGCAACACCTCTCTTTCCAAGTGTATAGTAGAACCTGTGGTGGCTGTCAGGTATTTGCTACCTTGGCGATGAAGATACACCTTGTTTTGTGAAAATCGTTACACTGCAGCAGGAGCAACCACTGATACACTGATATCTCCAGTGGTTTAGTTTGTCCAGTGGTTTTTAATAATCCAAACAGCCATTAAGAACAGGTTGTTGTTGTTTTTATATTTGTAAAAAGGAGAAAAAACAATATGTTCAAAGCTTTACTTAAAACAATTCCTAACAACTACCTGGAAGACCTGATACACCACCAACACTGTCCCCATTAGATAAACTACACTTAAAGCTTTCATCGTTGAGATAGAGAAGAACATGAAACTCCACTCTTTCTTACTAAAAAATAGAAAGAAGCTGCTGATGTTCTGATGGACTAACCACACCAGAGTCCAGACCTGGTTGAGACTGATGCCTGCACTAAGGAGCATATACAATACAAAGTATCATGAATATCTTATTGTGAGAGAAGTAGATCATATCTTGAGCTCCAGTTTGAAGAACAAAGTGTAGTTCCAGATTTCTCCTGGACGCCCCAGACATTGTATGAATGTATTCAGTTCCTTCAGCAGCAATCTTGATTTAGCTTAATGAAGTACTGAGCCGTCAAAGCAGGTATTAGATGAGAACTGATAATAATACTGGGTTGTTTCCACAAGGCACAAGGAGAAGCTGTTTAAATGTACTGTATACATATATATATATACACTACTGCTCAAAAGTTTGGGATCACAGTGAAATGTTCTTGTTTTCAATGGAGTATCTTCTTCCTTAACACAACAGTGGACTGACGGGTCTCTAAAGAAAGTTGTTTCTTTCTGGTCATTGTGAGCCGGTCAGCAAGCCATCAACTGCTGATCTTCAGATACTAAACTAACCTAGAATGTTGTTCGCCCTTTTATACTCACTTATTAGTAGAATGTTTTTCAGCTGTGCATCACAATTGAGCAAGAGTGTCCTAACAACCCATTAGTCCAATAACATCCTTAACTTGGATTGGCGGCCGTACCAGGAGATTTAGACAGAGGACTGAGAATTGCTGATAATAGGACTATATGCAAAATAAGCCTCTATACAAAAATCGACTTTAATACAAATCGGCTTCTTTACAAATCATCTGATACACTTACATTTATTGTGAAATGGACAATACTGTTTGTGAATTGCATGAAAATTGCATGAAATAAAATTCTAAAGTGATCCTAAACTTTTGAGCGATAGTGTGTATATATATATATATATATATATATATATATATATATATATATATATATATATATATATATATATATATAGTCGCTGTCCAAAGGAAAACATTTATTATGTGTTTCATAATGAACAGACCAATAGAAATGCTCCAAAAGTAGCTTGGACAAAAACTGGCTCCACTGACTACGTCTATTCACTGTGCTGTCCCTGGTGCTGAACATAGATTTGAAGGCGCAGTAGGGACAGCACACTGAACGTGTTGTTCAGTGTGGTTGTTGTTGCAACTTTCTGTGTTGATAACGTTTGAAGATACTGAAAATCTGACTGCATCAATCGATTTCTGAGACAATTCTGGTCTTCTTTGATCTGCTACATGACCACCTTCCCAGTGTAAAAAACTTGCCTTGATCCAATACGGCGGCTTTCACATACCCTAAAAGATAGGCTCCCTCACCCATTATTTGCTAGGGTATTGATATATATATATATATATATATATATATATATATATATATATATATATATATATATATATATATATATATATATATATATAGTATTAGACATGGCAACCTCTGCTTCCCATCATAAACACAGTAAGCACATTTCATAATTGTGATAATTGAATTAGGCGTAAATGTAATGTTTATTTCCAACCTAACAGTAAAGTGCACAGCTGATGTAAGTGAATGAATCTTATGTAGGCTATAGAATGTGGGTAATAATGAGACTGAAGTATTTTCTGGCCTTTGAAGCACTAAAAGGCTGCGTATCTGAGTGCTTGCTGTTTCAGAAAAGCCGAGTTAAGTGGCTCATCATTAATGTGAAGTGCTCCGGCGTCTCTGCCAGGGCGGAACTCTGAAGACCGAGCTCGAAACACCTTCAGTGAGGCATGCTGGAACCGTCCGCCCAGGCCCGCTAATTAAACGCCCTCCATTCCAGACCTCTCCTGCCGGTCCGTCTGGAGAGTTTCTCCGCATACGAGTGGTTGGAGGCCCCACTCGCATGATTCAGCCCTCAGCGTTGTTGGTAAATATTGAATGAACTCACAGTAATGTTTGTGATCCCCTCTGATTCGGTTTCTGTTTTAGCATATTAATTTCCCCTGGCGCATGTCTGGAGAGAGCTGCTCCATATGGCAAAGCACAGCTTTTTTTCTGCCTTCCATTTAATTAAAACCTTCTTTTAGCTCTTTCAAAGACACATTTCAAACGGGACTCCCTTCCTCTGACTCCGGTGGAAAAACAGACGAGCTTCCGTGACGACTTGCAAGCAGTGAGTCATTTCTGTCCAGTCCAACCAAAGAATACTTTGGAATCACTGGTTTCATTCATTTAAACCACAGTGGTTCTGTTATGATGCTACTAGTCTATACTATTATTCTATACTAACTCATTTTATGCAATTCATTAATAAAAACTGAACTCGTCTCACAGTTTCTGGGATACTGACACCATTCCGGCTCCAGGATGTTTAGTCTGATCTGGAATGCTGTGCTTGTACTGCGTGCAAAAGTTTATGCACTTTTATCATGTTGATACAAATCCATTAGCAATCACTTGAAATACCACAGCAACTACTTAGCAACGCTCTAGCAACCAATTATTTACATTTTGCAGCCACTGTAAAATACACAGTAACCAACACCCTAGCCACCACCAGGGATACCACAGCAACCACCTAGCAACCACCTGGGATACCATTGCAACCAACTTGCAAGGCGCTAGCAATGGCTAACTGTTATGCAGCACAATAGCAACCACTTTGAATACCACAGCAACCACTTAGCAACTCTCTAGCAACCACTTATTTACATTTTGCAGCCACTGTAATTAACACAGTAACCAACACCCTAGCCACCACCTGGGATACCAGAGCAACCACCTGGGATACCATTGTAACCAACCTGCAAGATGCTAGCAATGGCTAACTGTTATGCAGCACAATAGCAAACACTTGAAATACCACAGCAATCACTTAGCAACTCTCTGGCAACCACTTATTTGCATTTTGCATTCACTGTAAATAACACAGTGACCATCACCCTAACCACCACCTGGGATACCACAGCAACCACCTAGGAACACCCTAGAAAACACCTAGGATACCATTGCAACCAACTTGCAACACACTAGCAATGGCTAACTGTTATGCAGTACAATAGCAACCACCTGGGATAACAACCACCTAGCCATGTCTTTGTAACCACCTGGAAGACCACAGTGACCAATCAGCGACGCCGTAGCAATCACATAAAACAACCTATTAAATGTATGGCAACACCCCAGCAACACCTACCAAAACCTGGGATACCTTAGCAACCCAGTTATCAATACCTTTGTAACCATCTGAAACACCATAGCAACCATTCAGCAGCATCATAGCAACCACCTGGGATACTATAGCAACCACCTAGTCCCACATTAGCAACTGCTAATTATTCAGCAGCATCCTAGCAACCACCTGGGACCTGCTAGGTTAGACTGCACCCTCCACCTTTCCTAGTATCTCCTGAAAACGAAGTAGGTGGTACTTGATGTCTCTTTTGACTGGACACTGAAGCTAAAACGAAGAGTGGCCTGACCCCTTTGCTGTGCTGTAGTTGACGGAGTGATGAATGAAAGAGGCTGAAAACGGTGGCGGCTGTTTGTGGTGCATAAATAAAACCACAGAAATGGCATATGAGAGCCTCAGGGGAAAAACAATACCATCTAAGAGCCGCATATGGACCCTCTCAGCGTCCAGCCTGCCGAGCAGCGCTGCTTCATCAAGATTAGCGCTCGCTTCCCCTGAACTCGTGCACTGTTTAGTCCAGCTTCACCATATTGATCACTATGAAACTGTAGCTGATTGTGACTTCATTAGCGTCCACTGATGGATCGGATAGCTGTCTTTGTGTAGAGATACAGTTTACCCCCACCGACTTGACCAGAGCGATAAATCCACGGCGTCTGGCCGCCCAGCAGTGGCTATGAGAAATGAAATTACTCTCATCCTCACACATAGTCTTTAACAGGATTAAGAGTTGTGCGACTGGCCATTATATAAGTTGTCAGCAGCAGTAGCTCACTGCGACACACTCCCACCAACTTGTTTCAGCTGCCGACCGGGCGGTAGGAGTGCATATGCCTGTCATCCGCCATAACTCAGCTGAAACCGACAAGGGGGGGAAAGCAGGCTGTAAGGCTGTTAACCCACAGCTTACCCCGCCTGGGCTGCTTGATGGTGCTGAATGCTACAACGTGCAGGAATATTGAATTAAATGGTTAACGATTAGGTTCCTGTGTGGGTGGAGGCACAGTTTCGCTTAAGAAGCATTTATGCTAATGTGATATGCCAAACAGAGATGCATATAAAGTGGATCTGCAGAGGGATTTTATATATATATAAAATATATATATATAAAATATATATATATATAAAATATATATATATATATACCTGCATGTACCTGTATATATTTAATATGTAAATATCCATATGTAATAGCAATATGTCCTATATGCTTTACATTCCTATGAGCATCATTATATATATATATATATATATATATATATATATATATATATATATATATATATATATATATATATATATATATATATATATATACACCACTCAAAAGTTTGGTGAAATGTTCTTGTTTTCAATGGAGTATCTTCTTCCTTAACACAACAATGGACTGACGGGTCTCTAAAGAAAGTTGTTTCTTTCTGGTCATTTTGAGTCGGTCAGCAAGCCATCAACTGCTGATCTTCAGATACTAAACTAACCTAGAATGTTGTTCTCCCTTTCATACTCACTTATTAGTAGAATGTTTTTCAGCTGTGCATCACAATTGAACAAGAGTGTCCTAACAACCAATTAGTCCAATAACATCCTTAACTTGGATTGGCGGCTGTACCAGGAGATTTAGACAGAGGACTGAGAATTACTGATAATAGGACTATATGCAAAATAAGCCTCTATACAAAAATAGACTTTAATACAAACATTTTTATTCTTTAAAAATCATCTGATACACTTATATTAATTGTAAAATGGACAATATTGTTTGTGAGTTGCATAAAAATTGCATGAAATGAAATTCTAAAGTGATCCTAAACTTTTGAGCGGTTGTGTGTATACCACATAACATATATGTTTTGTTTTGTATGTCCAGTACATATTTACAACGATAACGTTTGTCATATGTATTGTACATATGTCAGTGCCTTTGTGTTATAATATGTAATATATGCAAAGTGTGCAATAGCAATAGTAATAGCAATATTTCCTAAATTTGTTATATTGCTTATAATAACATACCCCTTATGTGTTAGATCTAAGTGTTCAAAACAATATAAAGAAATAGTACAATATATAATACACATATATCTAAATGAAATAATAATAGTATGTCAATAAACAATGCCAATAAAAGAACATGACTTACTGAGCTGTAGAGGAATCCTTCTCCGTTCATGCCAATGTAGAAGCCAGCCTTTACTCCCTGGATGGCCACAACCCTTAGTCCGACTGGGATGAGGTTAAAAAGGGCTAGAAACACATAAAGCAATGCAGCATTACGTATTTTTACAACCTTTGGCCCCGCTCCAATCTCAGGCTCACTATAAAATAAATATTACAGTATACTAACATCTCAGTGGGTTCTGATATAACACCAGCAATAGACAGACATCTTGTTCGTTCTCGTGGATTCAGAATGGACGTTTAAAATAGAGAGGGCTGAAAGATGTATAGAGACAAACATATCTGTAGGGCAGCAGTAATCAAGTCCTGCTGGATCAGACAAGGCACTGTGGAAGGGTGCCAGCTTGCGCTTGTCCACTGAGCTGATTGAATTTCATTCGATCTGAATCAATGTGTGCTGGTTTGGGGTGTGAATTGGCCTTAAAAGAATATTCCTGTGCTTCTAACCCAATCAGAATCCACAGCATTTGTACTGTACTGACCAAGGACAATAATTTAAAATCCCTTCTTTTACTTTGGAAAAGAAACTAAACAAATGGAAACCTATTTGAAATGGATGCCTATAACCGGAATTGTTCCTCGTAAGGAAAACTGCATTCAACTTGGGCTTTCTTTAGAATTCCCTCAGCGCCATCATATGGTTCCAAGAGCCAGAAATATTAAAAGCTTGTGCTGTTTCTATAGCACATATCCCACCCTTGTTGGACCTTGAGATCTTGAAGATCAACCTGCATCTGTTCATCCCCATTGGGAGACCAATGGCAACCTATGCCAGCGAGACATGGAGGGCAACAGCAAGCACGACCAATAAGCTGGACATTTTCCAATAAAGATGCCTGCGCTGAATCTGCAAGATCTGATCTTACAGTCAGACCATCAATGACGAGGTAATCAGAAGGAGCGGCACATGCAAACACACCATCATCCCCTGAACAAGATTCTGATTGGCCATCCTTCAAATGGAGAACCATCAGATCCTGTAAACGCCAATGGGATGGGTACCTCAGGGACGTACAGAAGACTTGAAGACACTAAACATCACATGGGATGATGCTGAAGACCTTGGCTGAGGGAAATCTTGTTGCCTTAATATATCATATAGAATGAAGGGTCCAAAGTCTAAAGTCTAAAGCCTAAATCCACTTCAACTCTCGCCCCTACCACTCACCGCTACCCCTATATTTTGTGTGTTTACACCCAGTTGGGATAGAGTAGTTGAGGCCTTTTCAGTGTTATGAGAGCATTTCCTGAATGTCTTGTGAATCACCATCAAGATGGCTGGGCAAGCGACCAAAGAAAGCCACAATGCTGCATATCACGATAACAACTGTATTATTTTAAATTCATGTCGCTTCAGCATTTAATGGTCATATTTTTTCATAGCAAGCATAAAAAACCCTAGTATGCTGATGTCTCAGTATTTAGCCTGCTACACCAGTTTTGGTGATTTGTGCATTACAGTCCTACCAATGCACATATTGATACTATCCAAAGAAAAACAATTTATTTTCGTATCTCTATATCACTATCTCTATATCGTTTTTCTATATCCTGTGAAAGTTTCATTAAGTACAGACCAATAGAAATGCTCCAATATCACAAAACTCCAGCTCCATTGACTTACACTGAAAGTTAAGTTAGGACGATGCATTACTTTGTAGGCATAAGATGCCCTAAGTTTAAAGAAGATGTTGGCTGAACACAGCAGTGCTGCTGGAGTTCCTAACCACCTCAGTGTCACTGCTAGACTGAGAATCGTCCACCAACCAGCAGCATCCACCCAACAGTGTCCTGTGGGCAGCGTCCTGTGACCACTCTTGAAGGACTAGAGGAACATAAACTGTGCAGCAGCAGATGAGCTACTGTCTCTGACTTTACATCTACAAGGTGGACCAGCAAGTAGTAGGAGTGTCTAATAGAGTGGACAGCGAGTGGACACAGTGTTTAAACACTCCAGATACCTTGATGTGTCTGATCCACCACCACCACATCAGTGTCACTGGAGTGCTGAGAATGACCCACCACGACTCAAATAATATCTGCTCTGTGGTGGTCCTGTGGGGGTCCTGATCATTGAAGAACAGGGTAACAAAGTATACAGCGAATCAGATGAACTACAGTCTGTAAGTGTAGCTCCTATCAGAAGCTGGTCAGAAGCTGGTCAGAAGCTGGTCAGAAGCTGGTCTGAAGCTGGTCTGCCTGGTTTAAGCTGTATGGCTTCTTTATAGGTCCGTCCTTCCATTGCCTTCGGGCCAAATGGGCTCCTCCTGGCCACGTCGCAAACTTCCTCAGCTCCGGGCTGTCTCTGGGCAAGTTGTTATCTCCTGGGTGGAGGGGTTCTTGAGCCCAGGGTTGCCTGTCATAAAGGCCCCCCACTGCTGGGGATAATAAAGCCAGGACCTTTCCGTGCTCGGAGCCTTCTGTCTAATAAGATTAATACAAGCTATAAGTTATATTAAAAAAGATACAACAAGCTGATACAATGGACAGTGAGTGTAGATACAAGGAGATGGTTTTAATGTTGTGGCTGATCAGTGTGTATATGAATGTGTATTGGCTTCTATTGCAAGTGTACTTTGGGTTCTCTTCTTTCTAAGTACAGATGGAAGTGTTGAAGTCTTTGTTTATGGTAATCCACCATACATTTCTGATACAGCCAATAGGAATTAAGTAGAAAGAAGCTTCAGCGTTCCCTTAAAGGCATCTGAAAGTGGAACAGTGCTTTGCAGAGTCACATGTTGCAACATCTGGCGGCCCAAGATCATACGTGTCTCCGCTAAGTAGTACTTTTTCCCGTCCTCCGAGAGTTCCCTTCTGCCTCGCTCCAAGGTGAGCTCTGCCAAATGACGGAGTGATGCTCGCCGCATCTGTCCTGACAAGGGCATCAGCAGGCAGGTCCTTGTAGGAGGTCTCCTCGAACTTTTTTCCGCCAGCACTTCGGATGCTATTTTTGGGCCGGCAGTAAATTTAAGTCTGTTTACTCCTCGAGCTTGAGCAATCCAATCTGCGGCTGTCAAATGAATCAGTTTCCGAAAAGCCAGATTTGTGCCGCGGCTGTAAACACGAATTCCTTTTAAACGTTCAGCCAATCACGTCCCCTTAACAAAGGCGGATAATCAACTCCCCTGACGCTCGCCATGTAAATTCGGCCTCTGCTTGGTTCTGCGGAGGGAAGGAGCAAGACTCGGTTCGAAGGAAGGATAGGAATCATAATGCACACGGACACAAATCCGCCGCTAAAGCGAGCGAGAGCCGGCAGGAGCGGCTAAGCCTCTTCAGAAAGACAGTCGGCCCTCAAACCCTCGCAGCTGGATCTAATCCCCGCTGTCCAGGCTCGCAATCTCCCTTTCTAAAAGAAGACTTGGCCGGGCACCAGCCTGCACCACGAGAAGCTTCTATTAGTCGTGATTAATGACCGCAAACTTCTACGGCTCCATTAGCCAAGTGGTCACAGACCTGCTGGCGGTCTACAGCCGTAATCGTCTTGATTTAATTTCCAGTTCTGGGACTGATTTTCCAAATCGGACGAAGGCTTTGATCGCAGTTACCTTCTCGGTGCAAACAGGAAAACAATGGGCTCATCAGATTCTTATCTTGTTGACAACTCTGTCAGATCACGATCAGCAAAACGTGACTGCCCTGCCAATGACAAGGACTTCACTGGCCACATTGTTGGAAACCTGTCCCTCAAGAGACTGCAGCTTGTCTATTGATGCACAATCCGTGGTCATCAGAGCTGCTCTATCACTTGAATGGTCCACCACTCAGAACACACAGTGTGGAGCTTGTGTGATTCTCTCTCGAAGAAAGCCTTAAGTGTTGTCTTGGAGGACCTGGTTTGGTGGTCTACCAAGTTAGGAGTCCCTGTGGCTCTCTGTAGCTTTTCATTCTTTCACAGTACCATGCATAGTGGTCCTACAAAGTAGGTGGAGCTCATAAAGCAGCCAGTGAAAGTAAAGTAAGCACAGCTCCAGCTATGCCAATAAACCCTACTGCAGAAGGATTTATGGACCATCCGGTCTGACGACTCACTTCCTTAGAAGTCAGCACAAAGTCTGGATAATGAAGGAGCTGATATCATTTTTTAAATTCAAACCATCATGCCAGCGGGATGCTAATTGGCTAATTCCCTTCCTTTCGCTCTATTCAGCACACCAGGTTTGCTTTCAGGAACAGCCAGTACGAGGGCTCACCTCATGCTGATAAGCAATGCAAATAACCCAGTCGGTGCACCTTCCCGGAATAGGAATGCATCAGTATTAGCGAAGGGGACGAGAGATAGCCGGCGTCCCCAGGCCTGGATCGGTGAGCCTGGCTAATGTAGCCGATGATTTGCGTTCGGGAGCTGATTTTTTAGCCGCAGTATCAGCAATGCAAATCCAGACGCATCAAGGAGGGGCATATATGGTATGCAGACAACATTGCTCTGGCTGATCGGCTGACTGCCGGTTGAAAATGCATTACTTTTCTCATCAACATACATAGTCGGTAGGGTTCAACAGTAGGGCCAGTCATTCCAAGGTGAAAGCAATCTATTATACGGATAATCTGGCCCAGGCATCAACAGCAGCCTAAACGCTCAAGTCTCTCCTCACTCCCGCTCATGTCCGGTCTATTTCTCCTGGTCTACAGCCAAGCTAAAGCCTCTAGCTGTAGAGGGAACTGTTCATAGCAGTGTTTTTTTTATTTTTTAGTTCTCACTGAATTATTTACACTCTCTCCGAACTGACTGGCAGGTGAAATGTTAGCATCGTGGTTCAGGTGTACTAAAGAATAGCCTGAGGATATTCCAACACCATCTCCCGCCAGCAAGATCTTCTCGGATCTTCGCTTGACTCAGCACCACAGTTCAAGTCTGCCTGCGAGTCCTAGCTCTGATCAGAGATCGGATAACGTTTCCTAAGAAGTGAAATGTTGTGATGATCAGATAGATCTGCCACCAGGATGTGTCTTTCTAGGTGACCTACTATACTTGAAATTTTCTCTTGATGGCGATATATGGTGCTGGTAACGGTTCAACTACGTATCATTGACGTAACCGTTCCATAGACATGTCGTAGCAGATGTGCTGTCGTGATTACTGGTATTGGTAGAATTACGCTAAAGGACATGATTTATTAAGACAGTAGGGAATGGTCCAAAAAATGGTCCAAAAAATCGGGTTACCTTAACTTCCATCACATGTTAGGAATGTTTTTCTCTTCTTTTGTAAAGTCTGTATGAAAATACAAGGTTTAGTTCCAAGTGTGACAATATGGCACCTGTTAAAGACACTGACTTCTAATTAGGGGTGTACCATATCGTATTGTACACAATAATAATCACCAACATTTTTAAATATCGAGAACGATATTATACCCTGAAATATCGTACCATATCACCTTTTCCTAATTATCACATCAGGGTACTACTTTTTACTGTTTTTAGCAAAAGAAAAAAAAAAATCACACTTTTTTTCATTTCCCATTATATATCTACTAGAGACAGATTTTATCTGTTCAGTATCATTCACTTTACTTCAGTCCTGGATATATGGAGATATTTGGAGTGCATTATTTAGTTTCATGACATTCTGGATCATTGACTTCTGTTACAATCTGATGAAAATTCTTGTATTTTTTAATATTTCAGTTAGGGGTGTGCCATATCATATCATATGCAATAATAAAATTTTATTGTCATTTTGTTGCAGTAGTGTATTCTTGAAATATTTTATTTAATCAACGTTTTGTCATATCGCCAAGAGTATCGTTATCGCAAAAATACCATGAAATATCGTGATATTATTTTAGGGCCATATCGCCCACCCCTACTTCTAACAATCATAAAAGAGATAAATACATTCTGTTATATAGAATATATGCCACAGGGAAGTTAGCATGACAGCTGATGACCCATAATCACAGGCTAAAAGCCATTGTCACTAAATTCCCAATTATTTCAAGTTTATTTTTCTATATCATATGTGCACAGCAGTCGCTCTTAACACATTTTTAATAAAATCTCTTTTCATTAACTTACATTATAAGTAAAGAACACTTTTCTCTTGTTATTAATTCAGAGATGTTATTTATAGGAGTTTAGAATCAATTATGTCCAACATGTTATGACTAATCTCATCATGTTTCATGACCACGTTCATGCTGAAACATGTAACATGTTCATTCAGTGCGTAAAATACCCCCTGGTATTTTTTTTGAGGGGGGGGTACCTTATTGGCTAACTTCTCCAGCGTTGGCTGGCTACTAACTCACTCACCACAGTGGCGCTAAAGTGAGCTTCATCTGCAATACAGTGTTTGTTTTAAGAATACTTCTTCTGCTTAGTTTTCTACTTACACATCTCTTTCTTCTTCAGTCCGAGAAACGAATAACAGTTCACTCTCTTGGAAAGTTGGGCCAGTTTTCAAATGTACCCGTATGCTACAGCATATTGTCAGGGCCTACTGGCCATAGTTACAGTTTATAAGCTATGAAGGACCAAGTGGGTAAACCAATTTGCTACAGCACCACCCTGAGGCTGACCAGTGCTGCAGATCTGGTTAGTTCAATATATGAAAGACAGAAGCTCACCAAATAAACAATGGCCTGCATCTGTATTTTAGCATCTATTTTTCCCCAATGAACAGCACAACCTTCTAATAAGTTGAAATTGAGAGTTTGAGACATTAGCGAGGTTAATCAGGGGGTCCTGGACCCACCACTGCTATACAGTACTGTGCAAAAATTTTAGGCACTTGAGGAAATTTTATATATATATATATATATATATATATTTATGTATATATTTACTTGTATATATTTTGTATATATTTACTTAGCAAAACACTTTCTAAATGTTCAAACAGTATTATTAGAGTAAGGAGTGCTTTAACATACATCAGTGTGTTTATTTAACCCTTTCCAAGCTTCTCCTAAACAACCCAGCATTATTTACAGTTCTCATCTAATACCTGCTTTGACTGCTCAGTACTTCATTAAGCTAAATCAAGATTTGCTGCTGAAGGAAGTGAATACATTCATACAATGTCTGGGGCGTCCAGGAGAAATCTGGAACTACACTTTTTTTTCAAACTGGAGCTCAAGATCTGATCTACTTCTTTTACAATAAGATATTCATGTTACTTTGTATTGTATAGCCTATGTATGATTATTTACATCTATTCTAATCAGATCTGGTTTTAATGATCCTACGGACTTTTGCACATTAGTGCATATTGGGCACCTTGACAGTGTCATGTTATTACAACCTTGACATAATTATGTCATAAGCATATTATGTCCAATGCCATATGCTCCTAATGAATTGTCATGACATGTTTTGTTCAGTAATATATACAATAATTGCCTTGACAGTTGCCATAATATTTGATGTCACATGCATATTTCTTGCTGTACGCTCCAGTTAGTCCTCGTAACAGTAAACATTATGGCATCTGGAAACGAGACACTGTTATATTACTGCACAAAATCTGTTATTACAACCCACTGCAGCATTCAGTATGTTTATGGCATCGTTCTGCTTCCCAATTTCTTATATATATATATATATATATATATAAGAATCTGCTGACTGGAGCACTGTATAGAATTTTTACCCTTTGATGCACAACCTGGTGACCAGACTGAGATTTTAGTTTCTATATCTTTGCAATAAATTCATTTCATCATTCAAGCTTCCATGAATTCCTCAGGTGACTTGTCTTTGATAATCACAATTTTTTAATTAGTTTAATTTCTCTACTTTTTTAATAAAATAAAAAAAAATTCTGGGAACTGTTGACATTTGTAAAGTCAGGAACATATTATATTATATTAAAGGCTATTTTTGTTCATGAAGTAAATAAATAGGAACTAAAATCATGATTTCAGGTCAAAATCAAGATTTTTATAGAACATGTGGAACATTAAATAATGAAATAAACTGATTTTAATAGGTTTACCAAAGAGATACTCAGCAGTACATACAATAACATAGGAAATTAATACAGGCAAAGTTTGAGCCATGTTGTGCATTAGAAGGGGATAGCTTAGCTTGTGCATCAAAGGGTTAATTTGTGCTGTATTTGATAGCATCTGTCGCAATGCTAAATCATATTACTAATAAGCGTAGACACAGCTAAACTATGGTTGTAGCTATTTCTCGACATTTACCATAAATTTCTTGGCTTAGTCCATCATGATCTACCATAAGATGGTTCTATCATCTATGTTTGGCAGTAGGATCCAAGTAAAGCGTCTTTATAGAGGATGTTCTGGTGATTAAAATCATCTAAGTGACTCTGAGAGAGAGAGGAAGGTTCATTTGTCACCAACCGGGACCCATGGAACTGTTTGCCTGGCACGAAAAAGCACCAGGGACGATGATGAATCCTCACCGGTGTGAATGTTCTTGGTGCGAAGGTTGCGCCCTCTCGACGGTCCTCGGGGAATTCATATTCTCTCGCTGTGAAACTGTGATGAACAGACTGTTCCTCTTTAGAGGAACCGCTTCTAATAAATAGACAGTGCCTTCTCTTTGAAAGCGAGTCCCAGCAGACCCCTCTCCTCCCTCTATTCTTGGGACACTATACTTCAAAGGCGGTTTCTTGGCCATCTTGCGCGAGTATCCCGCCTTCTTAAACCCTGTGACTAGCAGTTAGACACAAGATCCCTCGGAGGGAGGATGACTCATGGATCCCCGGTAAAAAAAAAAAGAAAAAAAAAAGAAAAGCACTGCTGACAATCATGTTGAGAGGGCTCTTGCTCTTCTCCCTTCAGTGAGTCTACAACAGCTTTCCATTCTGCCCATTTACATGCATTCAGGTCTGTTACTTGGTTAAAATGTGCAATTCGGTCATTCAAAAGCAAGCGTTGCTTGAGCAAACTCACGGCTATTATCCTCTATAGGTAGCTCTAAAGATATTCATGGATATCTACGGAGATTTGACTGTATTCTGAGCCATCAAGCTGTAGTCACACCACAGATTTGCTGTTTACATTGCTTTGTACAAGGAATTTATGTCTATCATCCAGGATGGGTTTGCATCCAAGATGGGTTTTACAGATTTAGGCACATGTAGGTCAAGTCTAGGCCAAGGGCTCTTATTGGTGTAGGGTGCTTGCCTAGGGAATAGAACCCTGATGTACCATGTGGGGGCACCAGCATTATCTACAATGCTAGACCTTCCAAATAAACTAGGCCAGAAAATGAACAATATTTCAGTGCAGTTAATAAACTGGCTACTATATATATATATATATATATATATATATATATATATATATATATATAATAAAAAACAAAATATAAGTAAGGATCTAGTGCCTAACACTGCCAGCAAGCCAATGGTGTGGTCAAGGATGTAAATGTAACTACTTTTTGTGGGGCTTGCCCAAGGTTTCTCATTTGGGCAGGGTAGTGTGCTTACCTGAGTGGGGAATCGAACCCCAGCCATGGTGCATTTGTGGCACCAGTGTTGCCCAGTAACTGCTACCTAAGATTGGTTTCATTTAAATTTCGTTTGCTAGCATAACTAGGCTTTTGAAGCATTGGCTTAAGCACCACTAGCCTGTATATTCTCGTTGTCCAATGAAAACAAGTATCTTCAAAATGGCAAATTTATTTTTAATGTAAGTCAATAGAACTAGAGTTTTCCCAAGCTATTTTGAAGCACTTCTATTGGTCCATTCATCCTGAAATTATTTACACAATGTAAACGGCAGCTTCTGTGTTCAAATTTCTTAAAAAAATAACAATCCACCAAAAAATACATGCTTGTGTTTGTTAATGGTAGCTATTTTGGATGGTACATACTACAGTTTCCCTCATGAAAGTGTGTGTTTGTCCTATTTCATTCATCTAAAATGTGAGTCACATCTGCAAGAGTTCATATTATTAATATTCACTTTCATCAAAATCATTTTTATGTGCTGAGAAAATACTGAATATTATTTGTTGCCAAACGTGAGCCACAGTAGAGGGTTTTCAGGCATGAGCTGCCCATTTAAAGTCTTGCTACAGCATTTTGATGGGATTCAAGTCAGGAGTTTGACTTGGTCACTTCAAATCATTACTTAAGTTTCCTTTAGTTTCCTTTACTTTAGTGTGTTTTGGATTATTGTCCTGCTGCATAACCCAACTGTGTTTGAGAATTCGTCGTCCAGGTCCTGCAGAGGCAACGCAACTCCATCACACTCCCACCACCATGTTTCACTGTTGATATAATACATGTTTTTCTTTGGATAGCAATATACTGTATTTCGACTCTCATTTATCTGATTAAATGCAGGTACGTTTTGCTAATTACTTGAAGGTTTTGGTAGAGCAGGTAAAACAGAAAACATGCCAGGCCAAAGGAACTCCATGACCAAGAAATCACGGTAATATAGATATTTCAGCTAGCATACAATGACCATAAGGTTGTTCAGTTAAACACAACTGATCCTTGATGAACTCCAGCCCATGAGACGCATACTAGGAGGGTGAGGAACACTCACTGTAGTCGCTGTTCTCGTCCTTGCTGCCATCGATGGTCCCATCCGGATGCATCTGCAGGTAGAATCCCTGCTGGCTGAACAGCCGGGTCACGATGCCTTTCAGCTGCGGCTCTGGAGGGAGAAAAAGAAAGAGGCGCACCCCCACCCACACCCCACATGTTACGTCAGACTCCACCCCTACATGCATCGCACAGATTCTTAAGATTCATGTGAAGAGAAGCATGTTTGAGGAGAGTTTGGAATTCAGGCTGTACAATTCTTCTGCTTGTGCTAGGTTTCTGCTAAGATTTGACTTGGTTTTATTCACCTTACGTGCCTCATTTGCTAAGGATGCTGATGACAAGTAGGTTACAGTTGACTAATCCATGCTCCGCCCACAAATGCTTTCTCTCGTAGCAACTGTTGCAAGGTTAGACAAGCTTTTCTGAACATTGATATGTTAGCATGGTGGTAAATTCCATGTTGCATGGTTTCAGTTACCTACAAGTCCAGCTTGGTATTGTACCAGAGAAGGTTCCCAACCATGGGGCCGGTTCTCTACTATGGCCCACAGTACAGTGAAGCAGTGAGCTGGGGTGTATGAGCTTGGGTTGGTGGTGTGTGGGGAGATGGGGGTTTTTAGCCTAACTGATGTAGAGGCTTTAATCTTGCCACTAACCTATTTTCTTCACATTCACAATGACATATTATCTATTTTTCTGATGATGAAAGGTTTAATAATAAAGAACAGCCTTAAACTAAACTAGTAATAAGCTTGTATTTGTTAATGTTTTTGTTTAGTTTATATTTTTGATTCTACAGTTTCCCTCACAAAAGCTTGTGTTAGTCATTTTTTGTTCATCTAAAATCTGAGTTCATTTCTGTTCACTCCAAAACATTAATTTAGTGTCTTTTCTAACATTCAGACTGTATTTGCTTGTGTGTTTAGGATCATTGTCTTGGTGCATAACCCAACTATGTTTAAGCTTTAGGTTGTAAACTGGCAGGTAGGTATTCTTTGGTAGAAATCAAGGTCGTCCAGGTCCTGCAGAAGCAATGCAACTCCGTCACACTACCACTGTCATGTTTCACTGTTGGTATGATGTTCTAATATTAGTTTAACTCCAGAAAGTCCCACCTTTGACTCATCGGTCCACAGAAAATCACCCCAAAATTCATGGGGGTCAAGCTTTTTGTGGTTACTTGGCTTTCTTTGTCTAATATGAAATGTATTGAAGTGTGATAAATAAGTCCGAATAGAAATACATTTTTCAGCACTGTATGTTTTATGTATGTATGTTTAATTACTGTCATCAGTTTTGTTTAGAAATTGGAATTTTCTCTTGGAATTGGAGTTTTGTCTCTTATTTTAATGATTGATATTTGTAAAATCAAAACATCAGGAGGTTCTTTTGTGGTCTTTTTTAGATTTATATTGTTATATTGATCACTGAATATTGTAGTTACTTCATGTACTGCACAGTGTGGCCTTAAGTCAACACACCCCAAACAGATCTTGGCAAAGAAGTACTGTTATTTTTTTATTATGGATATCAGATCAAACATTTCTCAAAACATGGACATGGGAACTATAGATGATTAGGCCGTTCATAAGCTACTGTGCTTCATACTTGCACATAAAAGCACACATAACTTTTATTTTTTATTTTTTAACTATAAAAAAATGACTTTTATTTATTTTAACTTATATTATTATACTTTATATATTTTGTATATATTTTTATTATTCCTTTTTTTGTTCTCTTATCTATTGGTGAATAGACAAACAGCAAAGTAGGAATTTCATTGTACTGTGTAACTGTCTGTTTCTGCTGTGCATATGACAATAAAACTTTTGAATCTTGAATCTTGAATCTACTAGAGTTATTCAACCAGCTCTTCAAATAACCTAGACAGCTATTGGCTGCTTCCGGTTGAAAATGAAGAATGTGTGAATGCTACCAAACTTTTTTAAGGGGCCTGCAAAGCCAATAGCAGCATAAAATGTATGTGTATGTGTTACTGAGGATGCTAATACAGCAAAACCATTTCCTGGTGGCCTTCAGAGAGAAGCTAGCAAATGAGGAGTGCCATGAAGCATTCCTTGACAAGGGCGAAACATAAGCTAATCATGTATGGTGCAGCATCGCTCCCCCCACCCCCCCAACAAGCTCCCGCGCCTACCATTGCAGGGCCGCAGTCCGGTCCATGCCGTTAGAAGGGTAGGGAACTGCTGGCGTAGCATTTGGATCTGGAAAGCAACTCTTAGCTGAACACAATAAAAACTTAAAGCTTGTCCATCCTTGCTATGGTTGCTACATATGAATGTATTTGTATTGAGTGGAGCATGGAGAGGTCACTTGTCAAGCTTGGGCGGAGGGTGGGGGAGAGAGGGTGGGGGGGCGGTGTTGAGGAGGTGGGAGTTACATGAGGGTGACTTGGCATGCGGAGACATTCCACAGCCTTAGAAGAGCCTGGGATTCAAGTGGGCCCGGCCCATTCATCATGGACTCCATCCATCCAGACCAAGACGTCTCAGACAGGTTGGAAGGGCCATCAATCACCTCAATTGAGCCCATCAGGAGAGCCAATGCTAAATCACATATGGAAACCTCAAGTGCATAAATAAGAGTGGAAGCAGGCGTCTCAGAAGAAACTGGGCCTACAGACTGTGGAGAATGGTGCTTCTGCTTCGCGGGGGACCCCACGTGTATGTGCATATGTATATGTATATGTATGTGGGGGGTGGGGCCTGCGTCCCTTTGTTTTTTTTTTGTTTTTCTTTGACATCTTCTCAACTCCTTCTCTGAGCTTCACAGACATATGTTGCAGTATGCGTGTGCAGCATAGACTGAGCATGATGCCTTGAACCAGAGAGAGATGTTCCATATCGCCCCCATCGCATCAACAGACACTTACATTCGGATACAGCACGTGGACAGATGATGTCGTTATGGTCATGAAATGGTGATCACCTCTAGCACTAGAGTCACCACGACTGACAGGAGGGGAGAAACATGACACACGGCAACACACGAGCCCCCATCGTACCCTCACGACGAAGTAAGTAAGTCCACATTACAGCACTCACTGAAGGGACAGAACATACCAGAATCGGGTAAGGGCCGGGAGGGGGTTGGGCGAGGAGGGAGGGCCGGGCAGGGGCGGGGACGGGGGGATGAAGAAGGAGAAGCAGACAGAAAAGACGTAGGAAGGTCCTACAGGAGTGGGGCTGAAAGCGATCAGACAGGAGAGACAAACAAGGAGCAAGGAACTGAAAGACGAACGAGGACGAAAACAAAAACAACAACAAATAAAACAGTCGGCTGCAAACTACAGAAACTGACCCAGACAGCGGCGGCTGCCGTCGGACAAGAGCTACAGCCCACCCGTCCCCACCCGTCCCCTCCCCTGCAAAAAATAGAATGAGATGGAGTGGGTGAGTTGGAGACGAAAGCACACTTATGTAGGCTGAGGTACTGACCTAGCCTGACGCCCTTACGGGACACCTGTGGAGGGTTCGAGGGAGCATCTTACGGGGGAGAAGGAGAAACAACAGCGTTTTTAACACAGACATTCTCCAGCAGCAGCTGTTTCAATAAGCAAGTGACTGACTGGCAATGTGTTCAGGCTTCTGGGTGGTGGAGGTGAAAGAGTGGGAGGGAGGGGTGGGGGGGGTCGCCTCTCTCTCTATCTCTCTCTCTCTATCACTCCATTTTTCTCTCTTTCTTGCTTTCTCTTCCTTCTTCTTCTCTCTCTATTTCTATCTTCTCTCTCTATCACTCCATTTTCTCTTTTTCATACTTTCTTGCTTTCTCTCCTGTCTTCTTCTCTCTCTCTATTTCTATCTCCTCTCTGTCTGTCTTTGTCTATAATCTCCTATGTCTCTCTCTCTATCACTCCATTTTTCTCTCTTTCTTGCTTTCTCTCCCTTCTTCTCTCTTTATTTCTATCTTCTCTCTCTCTATCACTCCATTTTCTCTCTTTCCTACTTTCTTGCTTTCTCTCCCTTCCTCTCTCGCTCTATTTCTATCTCCTCTCTGTCTGTCTTTGTCTATAATCTCCTATGTGTGTCTCTCTCTATCACTCCATTTTTCTCTCTTTCTTGCTTTCTCTCCCTTCTTCTCTCTTTATTTCTATCTCTCTCTCTCCCCCTCTACCACTCCATTTTCTCTCTCTCCTACTGTCTTGCTTTCTCTCCCTTCTTCTTCTCTCTCTCTATTTCTATCTCCTCTCTGTCTGTCTTTGTCTTCAATCTCCTATGTGTATCTCTCTCTCCCTTCTCTCTCTCTATCACTCCATTTTCTCTTTTTCCTACTTTCTTGCTTGTTCTCTCTTCTTCTTCTTCTCTCTCTATTTCTATCTCCTCTCTCTCCCTTCTCTCTATCATTCCATTTTCTCTCTTTCTTGCTTTCTAGCTTGCTCTCCCTTCTTCTTCTCTCTCTATTTCTATCTCCTCTCTGTCTGTCTTTGTCTATGATCTCCTGTGTCTCTCTCTCTTTTCTCTCTCTATCACTCCATTTTCTCTTTTTCCTACCTTCTTGCTTTCTCTCCCTTCTTCTTCTCCTTCTCTATTTCTATCTCTTCTCTCTCTCTATCACTCCATTCTCTCTCTTACCTACTTTCTTGCTTTCTCTCCCTTCTCTCTCTCTCTCTCTTTCTATCTCCTCTCTGTCTGTCTTTGTCTATAATCTTCTTTTTCTCTCTCTCTCTTTTTCCTTTTCAGTCTTTATTTCTTCATTCTTTTTTCCCACTTCCCCCTCTTCTTTCCTTTTCCTTCTCTCCCCGCGTTCCCTATCTCCCTCTCCATCCCTCTCTTCCCAGCTCCTGTTTTCTCTCTTTCTCTCCTCCCTCTCCTCTTTTTCACTCTCTCTATTTCTCTTTCCCTCTCCCACTTTCTCTTCTTTGTCCCTCCCTTTCTTTTTCTCCTAATCCTTTTAGGTCTCTGTCATTCCCCTTTTTATCTCTCTCTCCTTCCTTTTTCTCTGTTTCTCTCCTCTCTCTTCCCCATTTATCTCTTTCCCTTCTTCTCTTCTTCCCCCTTTATCACTTTCTGTCCCTGTTTACTCTTACTCTGTATCTCTTCTCTCATTGTCTCTCAGTCTCTGCCTCTCTCTCTCTCTCTCTGTGTCCCTGCTCTCTCATATTGTCTCTCTCTCCCCCCACACTCTCTCTGTCTATTGCTCTGCTTGTCTCTCTCCCTTTCATCGCTCCCCTCTCTGTCTCCCTCTCTCTCTCTCTCTCTCTCTCTCTCTCTCTCTCTCTCTCTCTCTCTCTCATATTGTCTCTCCCCCCACACTCTCTCTCTGTCTCTTGCTCTGCTTGTCTCTCTCCCTTTCATCGCTCCCCTCTCTGTCTCTCTCTCTCTCTCTCTCTCTCTCTCTCATATTGTCTCTCCCCCCACACTCTCTCTCTGTCTCCTGCTCTGCTTGTCTCTCTCCCTTTCATCGCTCCCTTCTCTGTCTCCCTCTCTCTCTCTCTCTCTCTCATATTGTCTCTCTCTCCCCCCACACACTCTCTCTGTCTATTGCTCTGCTTGTCTCTCTCCCTTTTATCGCTCCCCTCTCTGTCTCCCTCTCTCTCCCTCTCTATTCCTCCCTCTCTCTCTGTCCCTGCTCTCTCACATTGTCTTTTTCTCTCCCTGCACTCTCTCTCTGTCTCTTGCTATGCTTGTATCTTTCCCTTTCATCGCTCCTCTCTCTCTCTCTCTCTCTCTCTCTCTCATATTGTCTCTCTCTCTCTCTTGCTCTGCTTGTATCTCTCCCTTTCATCACTCCCCTCTCTGTCTCCCTCTCTCTCTCTCTCTGTCCCTGCTCTCTCACATTGTCTTTCTCTCTCCCTGCACTCTCTCTTTGTCTCTTGCTCTGCTTGTCTCTTTCCCTTTCATCGCTCCCCTCTCTGTCTCCCTCTCTCTCCCTCTCTCT